>VXCB01000049.1:0-235626 GCA_009613015.1 Mollisiaceae sp. DMI_Dod_QoI
AAATTTTCTCTACTAGATTATTTGCGATAAGCTGAATTCTCTTTTTTCATAGTGAATCCCATATAAGAAAAAGACTCGGTTCTGCCCCCTGAAATTATTAAGCGAGGGAGGGGGGGTCGATAAACCGCTCGCCAGGAGCGAATGGTGAATAAGTCCCGACGCATTTTGTCCACGTGAGGATTTAAACTTACCAATGATCCAATGACAGCACCCATATTAAAGATAACCCAGAAATACGCGAAGTATTTGCCCTTATCCTGTTCCTTCGGATATGAGACCATGATGGTGCCTTGAGCAGTCCATAGAAGAGCTACACAGAGACCGAGTAGAGCACCCGCGAAGACGTTGAAGAAATAAAATCCGCCCTCCTCGGAGGAGAATAGAATGGAGACAGTATAGAGGCAGTAACCAAGGCCACCAAAGGCAAGACTCAATTTGACACCGAGCGTGTTGACGATGGTGCCACTAAAGAAGCCAAAGATGGCCAAGGTAGAATAGAGAACAGTGTTCTATGATGACAGTTAGTTTACAGCCAGCGAATGAGGTTAGATCTGGACGTACCATTACATCAGCGAGGGTCGGGTCAGTCTGACCAGCGCCACCGAGACTACTAAGTGCGTTGAACATGCCGGGGCAGAGGAAGCAAATCAAGGAGACAACCGTGAGTTGCACCTTTGGAGATGCATACCAGGGAAGTCTGTAGTTACCAATGGCAGGCTGGCGGTAGATCCAACCCTTAGGAAGGACCATTCCTTGTCCGGGCTTATAGTATCGGTTACCGGTAGGTTCAGACATACGAGGATTGCCAACTCTAATCATTTCAAAGTACTCCATGGCCTCGACCGTAGGGGGAGGAGGGACAGGGACATTCGATTGCTCTAAATTCTCGGCCATGGCAATTGGAAGCTTTGCTGAGGGTTATAACGAGTGAAGGGTGCTTTCGAATTAGAATTGGGCGCGTTGACGCGTGCAAAAGATTGTAAAGGTCAGTTGAGGTTGTTGACAGAAAATTCTGCCGGCAGAAAACAGGTCGAGATCGGTATGAATTTCGAAAAGCATTTGCGAGTGGGAGCCGCTAGCGGAATCTTCTGTGCCGATGCAAAGTGCAGAGGTGAATTGACGGTCAACTCCTTGAGGAGCGGTGGACCAGTCGAAATGATCAAGGTGAATGTCAAAATCAAGATAAAAGATGAACGATGATGGGGCCCGGCAGCAGTTATAGAAATCGGGCCACACGTGAGCAGCAGCTTGGGACGCAGCTGCAACTGCAACTGCAACTTGCAGTAGAACGATCTCACGGATAACCTTAACGGCTTTCCAGCAAACGGGCCTCCCTCCTCCGCACATCGATATACACTGGCAGGGAAAGAGGGGAGGTAGGCAACAGGCAGGAATTGAGTACGATGGCCTGCAATCGCCTGCAAATGGCCTGCCTGAGGTGAAGCCCACGACACTGTCAGACCCTATGAGTGGACAATTACAGCACTACAGCACGACAGCAGACTCCTCACTCCCGGCGCTGGCTCTGGACTGAGGCGCTGCTAGGTGTACTAAGCTACCGATCCACCATGTAACGTTTCTCATCCGAGTCTCGACTGGTGGAGGACCAACATCGCGACGACAGCGAGGTCGTTTGGGACAGAGCTCATCAGCCTATCGTGACTGCTGGGCACACTCGAACCACAAGCAGTTCCGGCCGACCAGCATGCTCAATGCGTGCCCCTGGCTGATTCGCTGTTCCGCTGTTCCGCTGATCCTTATCCGCGAGATGTCTTTGTTCAAGGTCGTGGTCGTGGTCGTGGTCGTTGTCGTTGTCGTTGCAACTTGCAAGTAGACTGGACGAGAGTTTAAGGTTGGAACTACAGCCTCCGGGCGTTCTTTTTAGCTTCTGAGTGTTCGCTGCAGGCTGCAGGACATAGCGAGTAAGAAAGCCCGAGCCGCCACATCTCACATTCCCTGCTCCCTGCTTCCTGCCCTGACGGAGGGATCCGAATCGCTGCTGCCGCCAATAGGGACTCGAGGCCTCCTTTGGGTGCCCCACTGTGCCCCGCTGCAATTGGCATAGGCCAGCGCCACAGGTAACGGGCCCTCCCACCGCTCTGAGGCCAGTGCACGACATGGTTCCTCCAACGGTGCAGTGCCAAGGCAACTCACATTTCGATGGTTACGCTGGTGCCACTGGCTGGTTGCCCATGTCAGGTCTATGGGGATCAGGATAGCTGCGGCTGGAGACTCATAAGGAATCGCACACTCCTTGGTGGAATCAGGAGTCCGGATTTTATCTCGAGAGGAGTGGGGGATTGGATATATTGGCCAAGCGTGGATGAACTGCGTTGTAATGCGGTTTCAATTCGAGCGTTTGCTACATCTCTATTTGATACTATCGATTTGATACTATTTGGCTGACAGTCGAGGCCGACGCTTTCCATTCTACTATCAGCATAATGGGAATTATTCTTGAATTGCCTATGTTTTCAGTTAAACTGCTCAATTGAGCAGAGTCGTTTTCAGTTGCTGTGCGATTGAACTAAAGATCCTGATTCCTGCATATGGTTGAGTTGAGGATGCTACCAAGAGCCTCACCAATCAAAAATCCTCGGTCCATCTGGACATCGAGTAATACATACCGAAAGCTTCATCCCAAGTATAGTAAGAGAACGTGCCTCGGTCCGCTCTTGCGGCTCCTCACGATGCTTTCATTTCGTAAACCTTAATGCAAGGCCATTGTGTCCCTATAAACAAATCTATTTAGACCTCGACCACTAGTAGTAATTTCTTCATCCGTTCTCCAATCCCAAGGATACTAGCAGAGTCGATGCTGCTCATTGCCAAAAGCAAGATTGACTAGCATTGTAGCTGTATGTCGCCAGACTAGCCTCGGGTGGTTGCAATGGTCGAGCTTTTGACCATGGGCTGCTCCTGACTCTAAATAAAAGTTCGCTTTATGCTTGATCTTCAAGGCAAGTTCGCTTCCTCTTTTCCAAATAACAACATTCACTCGAGCCCGTCATGTACACCGCTTTATACACCGCCTATACACCGCTTCATACACCGCCTCCGCTAGCGAGTCACCGCCTTTGGACCCCGCGAGACTTTCGTGTCACCGCCTTGAGTTATCTCGAAGCGAATTCGCCTAAACTCGCTTAAGAAAGGAGGCACGAGCTTGTTCATGGTTGTTTGTTTGTGTCGTGGTACCTAGCAATCATTTCTGTCAAGCAACAAGAAATCAATAAAACGTCGAAAGAATTCACAGGAGCTCTTGCACTACATCGCCAATTCGCCAATCGGTTCACATCTAGAACTACGCAGGAATGACATGTTTTGACATGCCTTGACCCATGCTGATGAGTCGGCATTTTCTGCACTGTACGGCTGTGCACAGCACGAGGCACAACGTTTGCAGGTCTTGCAGGTGATCTCGACTTGCTGCGGGTTGCCTCCTTACCAACGAGAAACCACCCAACATTGGCGTGATCTCGACTCGATGCACCTTTTCTGAGTCTCGGCAGCAAAGTACAGTGTAGCTTTGACACAACCTCAACTCCTCCTACCGATCCCGGCAGAGAACTGCAGCACAGCAACAGCGTTGGCATTGCCATTCTCATTCACTTGATGGCTACTCACTTCTCGAAATCTGGAGGTGACAAATAGGACAATAAGGATACTCGTGCCGACTGCCATCTCAATGCCACGATTTGTGCAAGCGTCCTGTCACCAGTGTCATCCGTCATGTCTTCCATACTCGATGTCTGATCCGAGGCTAGAATTCAACGCTACTATCTCATACCTTCTCCTAATACCTACATCAAGGCATGCAGCCACTTAAGCAGTTCATCATCTTCCTCCTCCCCTGCATCAATCTTCTAGACATCATTCAAATCCTGCAGGACTCGATCTTAGCATCCCGCACCACACCACACTCAACAACCCTTGGCTTCTCCTTTAGTGTTACCACATACTCGATCATGTCGAGAAAGCATTGGATAGTTCCAATACTCGCACAAGCCATGTAGTTAGCCTCGAGGCAGCCACATGCATGCTGCATGCAAGCAGACAGGTAGGTGCAGATATCAACTCGGCTCATGCCCTTGTCAGCGGGTTGTTGTTCAGGTACGGGCTTCCACCTTTCGGGATAGGTGTATGCAGGTACGATGTGAGGCAAGGCGATGCTTGAAAGAGTAAGAAGTGCTTTGTTTAGAGGAGAGTTGTTGGGTCAACAGAAAGATGCGAGAGAAAATTATCTTTTTAAGCCTTGCGATGACACAGCTGAGCTCGACCCCAAGCGAAAAGCAGGAATACTACTTCATTGCGCTATATTTTACGCTCGCCCCTTCCCTTTCCTCTCCTCAACTCACTTTTTCTCTTTCCTCATATTCACATACTTTCAGGATAAGAGCAGAAATAATCCCATCTTAAAGAAAGTCCAGCACACCCATATCAAGTCAAAATTTTCAAAAATGAAAGTAAAGTTTCACGCTCTCGTTGCCCCCTTTCATCTCACTCCCACATTTTGTACCCAATTCAGTACCACTATCCTCCTTGCCTCACAATATCTCTCATCTTGATATCATTCTCCATCTCGATATGCCTTTCATTTCAACATCCTCTTCTTCTCACCACGATCTCTCCATCCCTTTCCACCAAGTCCGCTTCGCTACTCCTCTAGCTCGACGCTCAACCTTTAGCTAGACTTACAGCTATGAACTTTACTCAACTCTCCAAGCAGGCTGCTAAGAAGGATCAGCGAATATTTCATCATTGTTGATTTTGTGGTTGCTGTGTAATTGAAATTGATATTGTGGACTAAACGTTCCGCTTGCTGGGTAGCTGGATATGTGATGCATCATTTTATCCTTTGGCTACCTCCTCGCTGTTTCTTACCTTGTTCGAGACGAAGAAGAGTGAGATGATGAATCGCTAGAGGTTGCTTATGAGCTAGTCATGGAAAACGTTTGCCATGCGTGGTGGGAGAGCTTGTGCGGAGGAATTGGAGTTGGGGACAAGAGTTGATGGAAAACAGCGTCAAGGGTGAGTTCTTGTTATAGAATTCCATGGATTTCATGTATTTCATGTATCTCTTGTATCAATGGATCGATTTTTATTCATCTCGTCTCAAAAATCCACCGCTTGAAGTAGGAATAGGGTATAGTCCACCAAACCAAAGCAATGAACGCAGCAGAACACCTCGCGAGCTATGACAATTTCTCCCAGAATCTGGTTTCCACTCCACATCTTTTTTTCTTTTTGCCTCTCCTTGCATCTTTCCGGCACTATTCTGCCACTTTACTTCTGCAACGAAATGATTAATCTAGAAAGCACTTCCAGAAACCAAGCCAGGCAATTTCTGGACGCCGAGTGTGCGGCCCTCTGTATCATGGTCAGTCTTCTCTTCTCGAAAATCAACCTCCTTTTAATATCTTGAACCAAATCCACTATTCTTCTGAAAGGCAAAGATAGGCAGTGGTGCGAGGATTACTTACTGACAAACCAGATGATCAGACTGGGCATCTTCATATTCCCAAATCTACCTGTTGCTCGACTACGTCCGAGGGAGACACCCATGATTGCTATTTCGAGTTCAGCTTGTGCTTTTGATTTCGAAGAATGAGTACTTACGAGGCCCATCTGTCTTATAGACCACTGGTTGTTTGCCGGTGAGTACCAGTTCGAGGTTCTTGGAGAGAGCTTCTGCTTGTTTCTCTATATATCGATATCGTGTCAGTTATAGATCTTGATACCTAGACAGTTGAGAAATTTTAGGGTGATCCGTACCGCAATAGATAATCTGCGCAGGTTGGCAATCTGTGATATCTCCCGCAGCCCAAACATCTTCCGCTCCTTTCACCTTCAGGTATTGATCAACCATCACATGTCCCTTGTTATCTAACAGATCCTTTGGCAAGAACTCAGAGTTAGGTATGACGCCAATAGTGGGCAGGTATAAATCAACCACCAATTTCTCGCCGTTCGAAAGTGTCAACTCCGTCTTGTTGTCTGCGCTGGTGGAAGAAGACACGATCTTGGTATCTTTGACAACCTTGACGTGTAGTTTCTTGAGCTCATTCTCGGCAAAGGTAGCTACAGAAGTCGGGACATCATTCAGGAGTTGGGTACCTGCTGTGATCTTTCCTTTCATGAGCTTCAACTCGTATCTGAAGGAGAGGAAGAAGAGCTTACCAGAGTAACCTCCTTGTTCTTCCCGTACTCAAATCCCAGTTCCGCTGCTGTCTCAACACCAGTAGGTCCTGCTCCACCGACCACAATTGTCTTCGCAGCCTTCACTTGTTCCTGCACTTTATGCAATTCGTCTTTTGTTGCTTCATATCCTGATAGTGAGGATTTCCATGGTGCATCGTCGATGGCTCGACAGCCAGTTGTGATAACCAGCATATCGTATACTTGTTTCTGCTCGCCAGACGGGGTATTGATTATGATTGTTTTGGCGGTGGTATCGACGCCAGTTGCTGTGCCCTGGACGAAGAGCACTTTGTCTTTGTATTGGGCTAGTCCGTCGGGTATGCTTGAGAAGAGCTGCAGGATTTGTTAGATTTATGTGGCACATTGAGTGGGGCAGTTATACCTTCTCATCTGGGATTTGGCCTGGAACAATGGCTGATATTCTGTTAGAACCTGGTTAGAATTGGAGCGTATTAACTAACCTCGGACTGATGCAAGATTCCAGTAGTGGTGCGTGGTTGGAGAGACCACAACGACCTTATACTCTTCTTTCACTGTTTTCAGAGTATGCTTCAGAAGCCTACACAGGTCTGTCAGAAATACATATCGTTAGTATGGTCAGGACATTCATACTTATGTGCGATCGTGAGGCCAGCATATGATGCACCGAGTATCACAATTGTTTTAGCCATCTTGTCGTGAGATATCTGCAGATTGGATCTGATGGGGGGACGTGGAAGTTTAAAGAAGAAGATTGAGAAGACTTTTGGGAAGGCTGAGACTTGAGCTTATGAAGACTGCCGCGGTCTGATCATGTGTTGGGGACCTGGGGTAGTAAAAAGAAATTGAACGGAGCTCCGTTACTGCGCCAGAGTGTAGGCCTGGCCTTACCTGATCCTCGTAAGAGCAAATGCGATTCGGCATAGGAGGATCTGATCCTATTCCTACTCCGCACCAAGGTAAAGCTCCAGCTCGGGCGGATCTTGTTGCTTTTGCACCTGCATGGCTGTTCTCAGTTCTGACGACAAGACCAGCCTCACTTGAAGCTCTGCACTCGATCGCTCCGAGTGGGCCTGACGCATCTCTCGGAAAGCTGCTCATTGGCTGATTGCCTTGGACGGGATCGGCACGGAAGTTTCGAAGGACCGTGAGTCCGCGCCATGCCCTTTCAAGACACATTACTGCATGTTACTGCATGCATCGGCCACCGAGATGCTCTGTGCTCAACATCGATGCTCGTTCCTGAGACCAAACGGAAAGGAAAGAGCGACGAATCTGGTTGGAGGGCATGCAGTGGCGCCAGGAACCACGTTTCTATTTTGGAAGGCATGGCTGATGCAAGTCATATTTCTCCTTCAGTCACTCTTCACTACGAAGCTCCCACCTCCTTGATAACTTCGTAGAAGTTATTCACATCGTGTGCGAAACGACCCAGAAACAATCCATCAACACCCTCGCGCATCGCATCGAAGGTGCCAGGTCCCGCAGAACCCCCATACAAGAAACGCACTGGCCTCTGCCCGCAAAGCCTCCTCAATTCTTTCGTAACACTGACCACGTACTCTGCAGATGCTGGCTTTGGTTGTCCAATCGCCCAGACTGGCTCATAGGCAAGTATGATCTCTTCATCCGTGACGCCCAAGACGGATTCAATCTGCGGCCGGCACTCTTCCACAGCTTCTTCCACGCTTCCCTTGTTCTTCTCTCCTATACAGACTAGAGGCGTCATCCCGTTTCGTACCGCAGCTTGTGCCTTTTTGGCGACTTGCTCGTCGCTCTCTCCAAATAGTCTTCTCCTCTCAGCATGGCCCAACTCGACCAGTGAGCAGCCAATGCTCTTCAAGACAGAAGGAGATACTTCTCCAGTATATGCACCACTGTCTTCCCAGAAGCAGTTTTGGGCTCCAAGTCTGACGGTCGGAGCTTCAAGTCGAAGCATGGTGCTTGCCGCTGTCAATGACAGAAAATCTGGAATGATGAATATGTCGACACCGTGCGATAATGCATGAGGACCAAGAGGAACGCAGGATCTTATATACTCTGCTGTCTTCTCCAGGTCAAAGTACATTTTGAGGGAGACCCCAACCGTTCTCTTCCTTGGAGATGAGCTCGTCATTATGGCTATTGTCATCATTAGTCTCAATCAAAATGTTTCGAGGCTTGATAGGACTTACATTGAAAAATCTTGTAACGGTATACTCTGTGCTAAAATCTCAAGTCGAATTTGATGGGCTCAATTGCGAAGCAGAGCCTTACCTAGACATCCATCATGTAAAAGCGCCCTGTCCCAAAGATTCCGCAGCTCCACCAAAACCCGACCCAAAGTTCCCCTCCCCCCACCATCGGATTTCCGCATTTGGCTTTCCGTTGGAAAGCTATTTTTGCTGAATTCCGTATCGCCACAAGACTACCGCGGGGTACGTCTCCAACAAAAAAACCGTGACCACATCCTACAGGCTGTATGTTAATAATGCGGCTGCTATCGAATTTTCGTCTCAAAAAAGTCCCTCATCCTCTTCGAACTTCACTATTTTCTTGACTTCCATAAATTTCAGAAGCCTCTCTATTAAGAAAGTTTTGATATCTCGCTACCCCGCAACTCCACAGAATGACTGAACTGAAACCCCTGAGAATCGTGGTTGGAGGCGACGATGGTAGGTCTTCATGCTGCTTGCTTACTATCCCTTCCTCATCTCCTTCTATTCAAACGTTGCTCCATCCTTCTTATCTACAAAGCGCAAACAATATCACTAACCTGCCGTCCTATAGCCGGATTCGACTACAAAGCCATCATCACCTCGGACCTAAAATCCAACCCCCTCGTCGCCTCCGTCCACGACGTCGGTCCCCACTCAGCCGAAGACAAAACTGCATATCCTCATTTCGCCGTCGATGCCGCGAAACTTGTCGCGAGCGGAGAAGCAGATCGCGCGCTGTTGATCTGCGGTACGGGATTGGGAGTAGCGATATCGGCGAACAAAGTTACGGGAGTCAGAGCTGTGACAGCCCATGATAGTTTCTCGGTCGAGAGAGCGGTAAAGAGTAATAATGCTCAAGTGCTGTGTCTTGGACAGAGGGTCATTGGGGCCGAGTTAGCGAGACGGTTGGTGAAGGAGTGGTTGGAGTATAGATTTGATCCGGTGGGTGTGGATTTCTTTTCCGTGAAGAGAGTGATGTGGAGGACGAACAAATGGCTTGATGGGACGAAAGCTAATGTTTGCTTGTAGAACTCGAGTTCGGCGCCGAAGGTCGATGCGATCCACAAATATGATTTGGAGAATTGAAAGGAGGATGATTGTGGACTGGAAGCATAGCAACATACATAGAACGTTCATTTTTCTATGAACGAAAGCTTTAATACGGTGGTAAGAAAATTCTACGATATGTGCATGAGCTTCTCTCTATCATGCTGTCTCTGTTGTTACAACGGATTGTCCGTCCTCTATCAAACACATCCCTCGCCAAACGCCACGCCATCCATAAACCCTGTCTCACTCCTCATGCTGAGTCCAACGACTTCTAACCATAGCCCAAAAATACAATCCCTACAACCTTTCAAATTTCTTCGTATCTCTCTTCGTCTCCTCCATTTCCGCTCTCATAACTTCATTAAATTCCTCCCACCCATCCAAGTACAAATGATGCCCCGCCTTCTGAATAATAACTACCTTGGCAATTCCGTTCTCTCTCTTCTTCTCTTCTTCACTTGCACTCTTCAATGCCTTTTCTTTCTCCTCTTTGAGTTTCTGCTCAGCGGCGTAACCACCTGCAATGTCCATCCAATCATTTTCACCGTACATCATTACTACCGGGATGCCAGTTTCTTTTACTAGCGTTGTTTGAGACGTTCCTAGGGAGGAGGAGGATGTCGATCCTGGGGTGAGCTTTTGTTGGGATTGAGAAGGGGTGGAAGAGGGCGAAGGAATGGGCTGTCGGCCAACGCCTTGAATTCTTCGAATAAGAGGCGAGCGGGCAAATGCTCCAGGCGCAAGGACATATGCTAGTGCGTATTCTCCACTGCCTCGTTGCCGGAAAAGAGAATACGCATAGTGGTGTAAAGCTTCGGATTCATCCTCAGGTAAGTGCGAGAATCGTCTAGATGTCCATCCCGAGACGAATCTTGGTCCTAGAGGTCCCGCCCAACGCACAATGCTGAAAGGCGAGATGTTCGCGTCCCAGAGATAGACAAGCCATTTGGGAAGCGGTCGTCGAGGCGCGGCTTGGTTGTTCTTTTTATTGGCTTCGGCCTTGTCACGGGCGTTGAAAAAGTTGTTGGCGCCGTTAGGTCGGTTGACAATGTCGTCTTCCTGGTCCTGTGTGAATTCGTTGGCCATGGTTGAATCTTCTGGTTCGGGCATATCTGCTTGCATGGCGTATGGATCTTCTGGGATTCCGACAGGTGAGGCAAGAATGAGCTTGTTCAGATGTCCAGGGTACTTGAGCGCGTATGCTACTGCCATGTAACCTCCCATGCTATGACCTAGGAGTGTAAACTTGTCGATTTTTTTCAGTATCCGCCATTCTTCGAGAGCGTCTATGAACCAGTTTTCGGCCTCGGTGATCTTGCCGGCTTGATCCTTGGCATGGATCTTAAATGGTGGCCTACTGCTTCTTCCCATTCCTAGCATGTCTAGAGCATATATCTTCCAGCCCCTTACTCGGCTCAGCCCCTCAAAGTTCTTATAAAAGAAGCCTAACCCGGCTCCGTAGCCGTGCAACATAACTAGATTCTCTTCGACTTGTTCCCCATCTCTTTGTACCGAAAACTCGTTCAAAGCTCTGTTCTTCCCACTCAACTTGATCAGATTCGAATGCCATGATCTTGGACCATAAGGATCTGTGATAGATGTGGTCCTGACTGGTGCTGCAGCCCTCGCGGGATCAGTATTGACTGACATCGTCGACTGAGCTGCCGAGACTGGAGCTGAGCCAGTCTGCGTATGTGTAGGAGGCTTCTGAAGGTATGGAACGAATGCCATGACATTATGTTCTGCAACGGCTGGCGAAATGCTCGCCCACCACTGACTGATGCCGTCTTTATATCCCAATGGAAAGTACCCTGCCTTCCTCGCCTCATTGTTCGCCTTCGCTCGCTGTGAAGCAAGCATTGCTTGCTGGCTTCGGCCTGTCGAGGAATCTGAGTTTGCAGAGGCAGACATCGTTGAGTATGTAGGAGTATCTGTCCAATTCCTAGTGTTCGTGAATTGTCGGAGGTGCGGCAACGTGGATCGCCCCGCGAAGGTGTCGTTGGGAATTGATCGCAACAAGAGCGACGGCAGATTAGGTGTATGATACAACTTGACCGATGGGAGGGAGACGCCCCTCGAGTGTCATGAGATATAAGGCTTTATTTGTTTCGTGGAGCTCGGACTTAGGCTGCCCCGTATGTGCGTGTCAGGCCGTTATGGTCGGGAGTCTCTTCTGGGCCAGCTGCGATGATGATGATGTCGTTATTGCGGGATATTTTGGGATATTTTGGGAAACTGATTGCTCACAGCGCCTCGGACGTTAGAATTTCAACACATCCGATCATTGGGATAGGAAAGGGGAGAAGGCTGCATTCGTCTAATTGTCATTTGCAGAAGAGAGGGCTATGTTGTCACAGTGGCACACTGGCACGAATCGCTGCCGTTCAGCATCCCGGAGACTCGGCCGAACCCAAAGTCCATTGCAGGGGTTGAGATTCTGTTGACTTGTAAAGTCCGATCCCACGTATCCGTATTTAGAGATCCTTTACGGGCGACGAGTTAAACAACCTAGATTTATGTAGCCCTTCCCTTGGATCATAATCAGATCGAGTATTCTTCAACGCGGAGGCTGTGCAGTAGAAGTAGAGTCGTTGCAGGTGCTGCATCATGACGATAGAGGTCTTAAGCCGCGGCCTTACCGACTGTCGACTGTCAGCGGACAAACACATCCTGGGAACCGTGCATGCGACCTCAACAAGCACACCTCAGTGTTTGATGCTGAAGATCGCATTTCTCCCTCTTGAGAGTGCAATATCGAACAACAAGAGCGCATCCGATGTTATAATATGCGACTGATCTCCCCTGTCAGCCATGATATTCCAATAGCACGAGCTCTCACAAGTCGATGCGATGTCGAACCTGGATCAGCTCGTGAAGGGCGCGCCTCCTCCTGGTAGTCATTATACAATACCTTCCACTAGTCCTATCGTATCTACCGAGGGCACAAATTCGTCCTCCCTCCCAGACCCGCTGGCCTCCCTACCGTCTTCCCCTCCGCAGATATATCTCAATCTACTCATCCTCGAAGCGTCGCTCCGAGCGCAATGGCTTCAGTTACGGACAAGGCGCCGACAACACGCCTTTTTCTTGACCTTGCTAGGTATTTGGACGGTATACTTTGGCTATGCCCTGTTTCTCGCGCCGAGAGAAGATGGTAGCGGCATCGGAGGATCTGTATATTGGGCATTTGAGGTTGGAGAGAAAGTGTGCTTCATGGGCGGCATAGTAACTGGAATATTGATTTGGGGGACTGGGCAATGGGAGAGGGGAATTCGGTGGCCACGCCGATGGGTTTATACCACAAATAGAGGTCTCAGAGGGTTTAATTGCAAGGTCGTCGTGATCAAACAAGCATGGTGGAGGGAGTTGCTGTCTACATTATCATTTCTGTTTTCCTATGGACTGTTCTCCAGCAACAGTGGAAGCTCGTATCGATATGTGGACCAGTCCCTTTTGAAAGAGTCAGAGAAGGCTCAGCCTACAGGAGGACATCATGCGCTGCCGAATATCCAGGAGGATGACGATAGCGCTGGTTATGAGGAGGATCTGGCACCTGGTGGGGATTACATCAAGCTCTTGCTGCTCCCGAAGCCCTTCTCTCCTAATTTCAGAGAGAACTGGGATATATACCGTACGGAATATTGGGAGAAGGAGAATGAACGTCGTGCAGTCCTGAGGAAGCAGCTAAAGCAAAGAGATAGGAGTCTTGCTAAGGAGCAAGGGGGCTGGTTATGGTGGACAGGTTTCCGGGGTTGGAAGAGAGGGAAAACTTCAGACGTTGAAAAAAGTCATCACGTCTCACACAAGCATGTATCTCATGAAAAGGATGCAAAGCGCACTCGAAGTGGAAGTGTAAGGTCGGGGTCCCATTCTCGAAATTCATCTCGAAGCTCAACTCCAGCCGCTGAGTTGGAGGACGGTCCTATTGGGCACGTTCGTCGAGGGAGCTCGAGTGCATCTGATCGGAGGAAGAGAAAGACTACCTCGGCTGGGAGCAGAGTTCAAAAGCTTACTCCTGGCTCTCGGTCTGCAACTCCAGAGGTTCCTTCTCCCTTGGTTCGAGAGAACAGCTTTACAAGCGTCTCGTCTTTGGACAGCGAACGCTCTGGGACTCCCGTACGCGATCCTGAGCATTCGAAACCTTCAACCCGAGCTAGAGCAGCTAAGCAGACTTAGAGAGCAATAAATGTCTTTTCATGGCACATATCGTGGGCTGTGTAATGCGATCGAATAAGCAGCCTTTCTGGTTGAGAAATTCGTAGATTCGCCTAGAATTAAGTTCCTAAAGGAACTTCTCAATTTTCATCAGTCCCAAAGTAGATGATGGTGAAATGTGCCCTACCTACTTACCTTGGTAGGTACTAAGCAGAATTAACGAAACGGGTACATGGACTTCCCCCAGAATCTAGGCTTGAGACTAGGCCGTTTACGGCTAAGCCCCTGCCGTGCCTAAACCGTCCCAAGAACGTCGATAACTTCAGCTTCAAAAAGGATTCGCGATACATAAAGAACAAATGATTCTTCGCTTCCGTTCTAGGACTACCTTCGAGTCGCCAGCCTTGTCTGAGCTTGGTGTGCATCAGATACCCTCGTGAGATCGAAAAATTACACCCTCAATAGTCAACCATCCCGCAGAGGAAACACTTGGACTCGACTTACAGGTCGCCAATACAGAAATGTCGGGACACAGTCGCGTCTTGCAGGTCACTGCAGATACTCTTCACATCGAATCACCTGCGCCCTCAAACGTGATCTTTCCGAACGGATCTTATGGAAACCTATACAATCGAGACAAAACCCCAGTCACAACCTCTGCCATCAATGGAGCTCAGCCAAATGGCGAATACACCTTTCGAGTACGTTCTTTCAGCGCATTCTATTGAATTACAGCACTAACAAATTCATAGGCACCTTCCCCGCCCCACATTCACATCCCACAAACCAGGGAAGAACACAATTTCGTGCTGCCTGTTCCAGGTAATACGGGCTACTCCGTCGGTGACGAGGCAATTCTGGCCCGAGTCACCGCTGCGCAGTACAGCATGATTGATACCGTGGACTGGAGGTACGAATTGCGCCGTAAGGCACAATCAATCCTCACATTCCTCTATCTGGGTCCTTCCTCTAGTGCGCGCGACCTGGAGGCTCTGAGGACTGAAGGCATTACCCTCTTGCTTGTGATCCGAAATACCATGACGGCCCAAGCAAGTCTATTAAGCGGCGAAAGGGTTGCGAGACAACTGGGCATCGAGTCAGCGGCGGTTGATGTAGCTGGCAATCAAGAACTTATTGCAGCCTTCCCTCGCGCGGCCAAGATAATCAATGATCATCTTATCTCCAGCTACCATCGCCTCGCTCGTGAGAACGACACCCAAACCGGTCGATCTACATGGGGCAGAGTTCTTGTCTTCTGCGAGTCAGGCAATGAACGATCTGCAGCTGTTGTCGCTGCCTACTTGATGCACATGTTTGGACTTGATATGGTTGCAGCGATTCAATATGTCCAATCTCAACGGTTCTGTGTAGCTTTTGATGACGGTCTAAAGAATCTTCTCCAAGCCTACGATGACATCATGCGTGCTCGACGGACTGTAACGCGCGGCAACTCGGCGGCGCCACACTCCATTATGGTCCAACCAGGAAAAAGACGACGACATGAGGTGGATGATGAAGATGAGGATATGGACATGGGCGATGGCTCGGATTCGACTCGATTTGACGATATGGATCGTTTTGCTGGTCGAAGTGCATTTGCACCTTTTCTCGACGCTTCTTGAACAGTAGTGTAACACAAGCTCTCTCTTTATGTATTCATTCTGCGCGGCGTTGCATATGGGAAGGTGGTAGATACATGTCCGGAGTTCTGGAGATCCAGGAGTTCCACATTTGCATTTGAACAGGCGTTATCGAAATACCCCTATGGTATGGTGTAGGCAGGAGTTTGGTGTCGAGAGACCTACGCCGTACACAGTAAATAGGCATAGAGACTTGTATTGACTACTTGCAGCGTATCTCTCCTTGCACTTTTGTGTGATCACGGTTTAAGAAGCAGTGGATTTCTAGTATCCCTTCCCAGATGCCTACCACTAGCTAAGAAGCAAGTGCTTGAAGTTACGATGCTTCTGGGTTTTACAGGAGTATCCTTTATTTCAAAAGCTTTGGATGTGTTTTGAAAGTGAACGCATGTTCTGAAAGTAGAACAGAAGATTGCGATGTAAAGTTAGTTGCTGGGCAAGTTCTAACAGTCCTTGGTGTTAAAGATTTCGGGTTTGGAGCTCAAACTTTAGGTCATACAAGTCTATAAAGTTATTCAACTGTTGGGCTCAGAGTTTGTCATGATAGGAGTGTAAAGCTTGTCATTTATTCGAATATAAATGCTTGATATTGAGCTAAATATCCCGATCGATGACTAAGAATGCCAAGCTCGACAACGTCGCATTTCAAAAGTTGATTTAGATCTCAAGCTCGAGAACGACATTTTAGAAGTCAATGTCTGATAGCTGCTCAAAGTGCTAAGCTCGAGAAGTAAAGCTGCTGCATGAGTTCTGAAGCGGATAGAAATGCTATGCTTAAACCTAACAAGTTCCTGTTCCTAACTCATCTAAATATAGGCTGAAGCGCAAGTACTTTGTAAGTGCAAAGATTAATCTGCATATCTGGAAGTTTCGAGTGAATCTTGTTACTTGTCATATTCTAAAACCAGCTTGTCATTGCTAATGCCTAACCTCTATTTCTTCTTCCTACTTTCTCTTGCTAATGCGTTCTATAGACATTTCATGAGATTCAAGATGGTCCTCGCTGCATCCTCTGGTGATATGAAAGCCTCTCTAAGGGAGCATACCTTCTCTTAAGCTCCTCAATCCTAACCTAAGGATTTCACAATGGCAAAAAAATACCGCATGACGAGCCCTAGAGTTAGCGGCTGCTTACTTTCTTAGGAAAAGTACGTCCATAAGCCTCGCAGCAAGTCTCGCTTAGCTTTTTGTCGTATGGCACTTGTTTATTAGAGGCACCATCCTATCAAACTATCTATTCAAAAACACGCTATACTATTGCATTCAGGTTATTCGAACTCGATCTGGACATTGAAGGTAAGGTACAACATTCTCGATGGTTCAATGCCAAAATCATTCTATCGATTTAACCTCAACTTTTAATCGACAATTTAGCATTGGAAGGCTTTTATTCTTTTAAGGTTATCTAGCATGGAATAGACCTCCCATCTTCCACAATCATCTAGCTTTAGAAAGATCTCTCTTCTTTTGGGGTTGTCTGCCATTGGAAACGCTTCTGCTATTTTGGGATCATTTAACTGCGGAAAGACCTCTCATCTAGCGAGACTATTCACACTCAACCTCGATATCAAAGACGATTGACACAATATCCTCTACCATTCGCTCTAACTACATTGTCGCAAAATTGGCGCTAAGCCTCGCTTCTATCATTGGTATCGAGGGAGCCTTTCTAAAAGGCTTGCGCGATCCCAGAAAACATCTCCCAGAAACTTATCACAATTCAACTGCCATAGATAGCACATCAAAACCAAGCGCAATGTCCGAACTTCGAGATCGCGCAAACCTGAAATCCGAAACAAGTAGCCGGGCAAGCCAAATCCGACAATCAACTGCTTCTACATCAGCCAATTTCCGTCCTCCTATCAATATCGCTAGACAGGGTAAAGTACAGAATCTTACGAAACTACCTATCAATAGCGGACAGGGTGGCAATAAAGCACTGATACCGACCAAAATCAAATGGAATGGCCGTGTCTTTATGAATGTATGTTGCTCGCTCGGTTTTATCATACTGCTTTCAACTTACCAAAGTCCCAGCAAACTTGGTTCAATCTCTCTACCTCAATGAAGATGGTCATCATGACTGAGCTTACCAGACACATGGACATCGAGGCTGCTGCTAAGTTCATCCGCTTGGATGGTTACGAGCGTGATGACTGGATCGATTTGACCAGGAGAGAGCAAGAACTGAAGGGGTTCCAAGAGGATATAGACGAACCGATCTATGAGCAGGCTCATTCCCAAGGTATCGATCTGTTAATGTCTGGCGGCAGTGAGGCGGATTGGGCCCGTCAGCATTGTCAAAACTTGCTCCATCAACCACCAGTCGAAAGAGTTGGTACTATATTTACCGTTAGAGAATCAGACATTGGCGAGGGTAAGCGATTCGTCATATGCCGTTGCAATCCGAGTCAAGTCCGAGAGAAAGTCCTCGAGAGTTTGGACCAATATCTCAATGCTCCCTTCACGTATCCTTATGATCCCATTTTCTGAAATTGAGCAGCGACTGGGGTGAGGTTCAATTTGTGAGGGAGCTCTAGACATTGAGCAAGACATGATGCTGCCGAGAACAAAAGCGCTGATTCACATTGCTTGTTCGAGGGCGTTCTGGATATTGAGCTGGGGAGAATGATATCATAGGCAAATCGCAGGTTTTAGGGAAATATCATGGGACAAGGCCAAAATTAGCGTACTCAGAGAGACTTTCTGACGAAATTGAAACATGTCGTTGACTTTCCTATAAAACAAACGTGTCGTTGACTCTCTTCGTCGCTTAAATATTCGTTACCCCTTTCTTGGTCTTTTGCTGCCTTTCTGCCTTAGGCGATAGATAACCGATTAACATCAATCGTTCGGCCGCGCATCTTCTGTTACCTGCCAGCCCAACTTCGCAACAGCTCTCACAGAGTCTCAAAATTACTTTCCTGTCAAAATGTCCAACAAGCGAATAGAACAAAGCGAAATCGAAAAGTACTGGGAAATTTTTGCATCACTTTCAAATGGAGGAACACATCTCACAGGTGCTCAGGCTGCCCCGGTGTTGAAGAACAGTCAATTGCGCGATGACCAACTGGAGCGAATATGGGACCTGGCAGATGTGGATAACGACGGGAATCTGGATTTCGAAGAATTCTGCGTGGCTATGCGGTTGATCTTTGATTTGGTCAATGGAGTATGTCAAACAATACCCCACGAAGCTTGACAATGATGTTGACCTACGATTGTGCAGGAATATGCAGACGTCCCACCACAGCTTCCAGATTGGCTCGTCCCCGAATCGAAAGCACACCTAGTACAGGCGAATCGAGCCCTGACCGGAAGACAAGTTCAATTTGAGCGCATCGAAGACGACGATGATTCCCCAGGACTCAAGGATGGGTTCGATTGGTACATGAGCCCATCCGACAAAGCAAAATATGAAGAGATATATTCTGCCAACCGGGACGGTCGGGGAGATATTACCTGTAAGTCTGCGTACAATTGGGGTAAATACCTTATGCTAAGGCTTTTATTACAGTCGAATCTCTCGACTCTCTTTACTCCTCGCTGGATGTTCCGGATACCGATATTCGATCTGCATGGAACCTCATAAACCCATCCGCATCTCCCGCGATCTCCAAGGACGCCACGTTGGCCTTCCTACATATCCTGAACAACCGCCATGAAGGCTATCGTATACCTAGGACAGTACCACCTTCCTTACGAGCCAGCTTCGAACGCAATCAAATTGACTATCAAATCGACAACCAACGAACATCCTCACCAGCTCAACGATGGGGTGCTACGGGTGGTGAGGAGACGAGCACAGGGCGAAAAGCCAAATTCGGGGATACGTACTTGAGTCGGATGGGCATGGGAGGCAAGTCCAGCTACCGGCCGGCCGGGACGGATTTCTCTTCAACCAAGACGACTGAAGACTGGGAGGAAGTAAGGCTGAAGAAACAGCTCTCGGAGCTTGAAGCAAAAATAGAAAAAGTGGAAGCAGCCTCGGCGAGTCGATCTGGTGGAAAACGAGATACCAAGCCTGCTCTTGTCAAGAGGGAACTTGAGCAGCTGTTGGATTATAAACGTCGAGAGTTGCGAGATCTAGAGTCTGGGGAAGGGAAAAGCAAAGTTGGAGCAAGCTTGAAGGGAGTTGCAGATGAGATTGCCACAGTAAAGGAACAAGTCGATGGTTTGGAGGCTCATTTGAGATCTCGTCAGCAGGTGCTAGCAGAGTTGCAGCAGGAGATCGAGAATGAAAAGAGTAGCAGATAGATCTCTCGAGGATCTATTTTGTCATTCGACCTTAATCGTTATTTGGTCTGTAATATTACTGCCAATCCGTCTTGATTTTTGCGGGCCTTAGATATTGCTGCTTGAAAGTGAGAATGAGAGTTCCAGTAGATATGGTGCCGATAATCTATCTAACCACAACATTCAGATTGTTTATCGTTATTTTATTGCTGTGATGTATTTGACTAGTTGCCTTAAGTTTGTGTATGAATCGAAGATTGCTGTCTGTTGAAGTATGCCATAGAGTGATTGAAAGATGCAAAATCGACTGTAAATATGCAGGCATCATCATCCAGTATTGAAAATTGTTAAGCAATATATCCTGAGCCTTAGTTAAATTATTATTATAGATGCAAGATGCAGTTTGTTTCGGTCGGAGCTCCGGCCATACTCGTGTTGCATCCTATTCACTTTCAACACCTCGCTAAAGCAAGCCTCTAATAGGTTTAAATAAGCAATCTTTATGTATAGAAAAAAAAAGAGCTCATATAGTAAGTCGCTCCTCCTAAACTCCGGCTCCTAATGAAGAGAAGTATTGCCTCTTGCCTTTGGTTAGAGGTTGAAAAGATCTCAGAAGGAATCCACACTCCTAATTTCCCAGACTGATTGCTAACCCCCGAACAAACAGGAAAACATCAAACAAAAATGACCGCGGCGCCTGAACTTCGAGGAAGATCCCCTCGGTTCAGCCCTGGGTTGATCTTTTGCAATTTTTTATAAAAGATTTTCTTAAAGTGGTAAATTATTCTTTTCCTTTTTCCTTTTATTTGGATCTGTGAGTCGCGAGTTTTCTTTCTTTGCTCCTTCTTCCTCGCTTCCACCTCAATCTAATACCGAGTCTTCAACTTTACCATCTTCAAGTCATCCTCCCGTGTATGTTTGTAGGAACGAATTGCACTTTTCTTGAAAATCTATTTGACATTGTCCAAAGCATCACAGACTGAGAGCACCAGAAAGGATCCAATACTGTCATGCATCATCGATACTAACAAGCAAAATTGCATACAGCTTCTCTCAAAATACAGCGAGTTTATATCCTGATAACAGCCAGCGTTATTCCAACCAGATAGAGCTCCATATCAACACTCACTCTCGACGATGTCCAGCATCATCGCAGTTAATCACGAGTTCTCAGACTCCACTGCATCACCTTCCTCCAGATAGGCCCAGCCCATCACATCAACAACCCTCCCATAACACCGACTCTAGCCATCATGATCGAGACTCCGATAGTCGGGGTAATTGTTGAGCCTGCGTTGTATCCATCAAACCTCTTTACCTGCTTCCAAGCATCTTGTCGCTTCACATAGTCAGCGACGAAATTAGCAAACGATTTGGCGCTGATGACTCAGTCTTTGCGGATAGGGATGATAGCGGCAAATGTGGAGGTGCTCGAAAGCAGAATGAGGATAACCGCGATACCGTTATTGAAGGTGAACTTCATTTTTGATTGGTGATGAGTGTCTGTAGATGTTTGTTGTTTGTTGTTTGCCTTCAAAGGTTGTTTGAGGATACAGTAATGAAAGCTCAGGATCTATTTACACCTCGAGCATGAGTCGTAGTTATTGTGTTCTGGTTATTTTTGCTATCTATCAACGTTATTGTAAGGGGATAAAGTGCATAGGATGAGTTGTAGTTTGTGATTGGGCACCAAGGGCTGTGGATCACATAAACTGTATCACACCCTGACAAAAAAATATTTGTGTGTCAATGATTTCAGAATCTGTATTTCTCTGAGCTAGTATCGCAACAAGTTACCCTCGCCATTGCAAATGCGAAGAGCATAAGAAGCCTATCATTTCAATTCGAACATTTTGTTCGAGCATTTGATGAGATACCTTAACACAGATCTAGGTAAATGAACATTAAGTACAAAATGCCATACTAGAATCACATATCTTAGACTCAATTGCTTGCTAGTTCCAGGGCACAGCGATGCGATGACGACTAAACGTCAATGATAACTTTGGAAATTCATCCGTAAATGGAGCTAAGGAAATGGATGAAGTCGAAGATTGCTTGATCAAGTAGTCCGTTAACCTGAAGTAAGCTAATCTATTTCCTCACCGTCGAGACGATATGTTGCAACAGATCTCTGTTGAGTGCTGAAAATGGATGTGAGAGAAACGAGAGAAAGAGAAAATCAGCGAGAGAGAGGATTTCGAGGGGGGCTTATACTCGGAATTATACCGCATTGGGGCGAATGTTCTTGCCTCAAACTGAAGTCAAGCAACTACACAGCACTCGGACTGAGTGCCTTCCTGTTCGGTTGCCACCAAGTTACTATAACCGACAACCACCTCACGTTCTTTCCCAGCGCGACGTGAACCGAGGCGGTGAACACGTACCTAACACGCTCAATCAAGCATTAAAATTCAAGATGGAAACGGAAGAAAAAACCGACTACCCTCTTCCACATGACCACCTGCAGTTCTTGAATGCTGTTGAGTCATTGGCAATGAAGAAGTAACGCTCATGCTCCTCGTCTTTATTCCCTCGAAGCCCTTGGCTCTTCCTCTCAATGTTTTTCATTTGGGACATTTTAAATTGGCACAGGAAACTTGAGTCAAACGAAAGCATGCTAGATATCAAGGCGCGAGACAACAGCTTGAAAGCATCTGTCTACTGAGCACGACAAGATCATTTGCACACCATGCTTCACCCAAATGAACGAAATGTTAATTCTCCCTGAAAGCTACGCAAAACGAATGTAAAATCGGCCGATCAAGATCAAGAAAGAAATTCATCATGTGAGCTCAAAGGCCCGTCTCTTCCACTCTCTTCTTCCCCAACTTCTCCATCAGCCCATACCGCCACTTCAACCATGTCGCAGGACTATGAAGAGTCCAATCAAGATCGGCAATAATCACTGTGCCCTGATCCGCCCCCAACACAGCTGTACGCTCCACCACAGATAGCAATGAATTCGAGATCATTACCGCAGACCCACAGCGAGTTCCAGATATCGCTAGAATTGGGATCGCAGTCACCGAAGAGCTGGCAGAGCTTGGCTGAGATGCGGCCTTTGTAATCGTCTTCTGATTGAGTAAAAAAGGAGGTTAGTGGTGTACAGGGAAGATGTTTCTGTCTTCGAAAAGAGGAGATAGAAGCTAAAAGGAGAGAAGGCAGCTAGTAAGGGATAAAAAGTGCGTACGGAAATTGTCGATCAAGTCCCATCCGCAGTAGTTCGTATCGGCCCAGCAATAATATGCTGATGTTCCTTCTGTCGTAAGCGAGGAAGATGTATTGCGGGCTGCGATTTCTGCGAAGCTGGGTGCCGCGAAGGTGCTCGAAGCCAGGAGCAGAGCCATGGCGACTAGAGTGGCCCAAGGAAGTTGCATTTTGGAGTTGCTTTGGAGGTAGAGATTGATCTGAGAATATGCTGAGGTTTTGAGGTTGCTGGAGATGAGGTTGGATGTTGGGGAGAAACGCGGTCTATATATCCTTTCCTTCACTATTCAATCTGACTTATTTAGTCTTCCTGTTTGATAGGAGGACGGAAGATCATGATCTGGATGATCATACGAGCTACGCAGACCGCTCCCATATATTATCTCTGGTGATGTTAGATCTCAAAGTACCGAAGTAGATTGATCACGACGCTCTCACTGTGTCTCATAGTACCAGATCGTCTAAAGGAAAGAAAATCAATTGGCGTCCAGGATTTCCTAGAACGGATGAAAAAGAAGTTCTCCCCGCAAGCAAGCTTTATGTGCAAGCTCACGTCAGCTACGACGTTGCACTTAAGAAACAGCCCGAGAGTCTAGTCGCTGGACAAGTGTTGTGGCTACAGAGAGAAGAGGAAGAACAAGAGGTACAGCCCATGTGATTCTCCAAGTTGTATGTCGAGCAGCATACAGAGCACTTGCGCGGTCCAGATATCTCCATCAATGCAGAAGTCAGATGAGAAAGACTCTCGTGAACTAGGTATGTGGCATATCGTCGTACAACTTCGGTCATGCCCGCCGTGGCGGTGAGATATAGACGCACGCTCCCATTTGCAAGAGGAACTCCCAGGATGAATTCTAGAACGTGTTTCCATTGTCAGGATATCAACTTTCTACTGAACTGGAGAAGAACATGGAGAAGGGAGTTTTAGTCAAGTAGCATTCTGTTTCTCGCCACTCGAACTGCTCATGAGTATCTCTTGACCACCCCGTATCCATCATAGAGATATGCGAAAGAAGTCCGAATCAAAACTTTGAAGTGGTACAAGTCGAGAAGCTGGCAAATTGTCTGAACGATACACTTCGGAACCAAGAAAACTTGCTTGACTCCAAATTGCCATGTACTATTCAAGAAAATCCCCATTTCCGAAATTGGCTGGCGATGATGATAAAATATGCAGGAGATAAGTCAAGCAGGACCTCCTTCCATCTGCCCACTAGCATGAGACATGATCAACGTTCTAGCAGAACTGGAGTTCGCTTTTGACCGCGGGATTCGAAAGATGGGAGTAAGACATAGAAATGGTATCTTATTTAGCTGCTTATCATCAAAGCTAGAATCTGTCTCTAATCATACAACATGATACGCACCGAAGAATCGCCCCCCAATACCCATGCTGGCGTTGCTTCGCTCATGCAATTTCCTGACCCCTTTGACCCTTTCTCTCTTCGCTCAGCTGATAAAGCATAAACATCCCAAGCCCAGATAAAATACGAAGAGCGGATATACCGCAATTCCGACCCTGTTTTTGACGACTCCACTTCCGCCTAAAATGCTGACTCCTGCTGCTAATGACCATAGGACTAGGAAGAGGTAGACTGGTACTCGAGCTACAGTCGGGAGATTGAAGACCGAGAGGAGAGACGCAATGACGAGTGGGAAGAGAGTATAGCCAATTATGCAGACGCTTTGGGCGAAAGATCTATTGTGACAGTTAGCACGTGCCCCAACTTCATGTATTCCATGGAGAACTCACATATTACCCCCAAGCAACTTAATCTGCATCGTAACCACCGCCTCGCCAATCCAAACCATCGCAAACACCCCACTGAACACTAGACTTTTCTGTGCCGAGTCCGCTCTAAAACTCAAGAATAGACTCAACAATAAGCAGAACACCAGCGGTCCCCAGAGATCCCAATCTCTTAACCCTTCGGACATATTCCCTTGCGCCAACAGAGCCTCAGGATCCAGCGCTCTTCCTGCAAGACCAACCAACTCATCTCTAGCACCAGAGATGCCCGCCCCGCGAAGATTCTCATATGCGCCTCGGAAAGAAGTAGAATTTTCAATCATAGACCCGCCAAAGAGGTATTTCGGATACAGAACTTCGCGCATCTTTGACCAGACTGCGACGAGATCCCGACGCAGAGTTTCCCACACAGATTCATCGATTGTATTTGTAGGCGCACGACGGTCTTCGCCTGGAATTCGGGACGTGAGGTAGTTCTCGTTCAGAGGACGGGAGGAGGAGCCGGTGGTTATGTTGCCTGTTAAGGGTGCGCGGGAGGAGTTGGAGTATGTTTGAGTTTGTGCTAAGGGATCATCGAGGTCGTCGAGATTAGCTGTAGGTCATTCGTTAGTGATCCTGGCCGAGAGGTGCGGTTATGGGGGAATCTAGGAGGTAAATGGACTGCATACCATCATCTGGGTCTATCAGGTCATCGTTCTCGACTTCAGGGGAGTTGTAATGCTCGTAAGGATTTGATGAGGACGCCATCTTAACTACACCTTCTTCGTCCCTTTTGATCGGTTATGCTCAAAAGGTAAAGACCCTCGTTGTTGTCGGGTTAAGGAGCTATTATCGATAGAGCTCGAAATGCCACATAATGAGGGAGCTGTTGCGCGTGGACCTGAGCAATTGGGACTAGTCAATTATAGGATTAGCTCCCGCAACAATCAAGTGAGCATTATCACGTGCTAGGAGCAAGGTTCACTTGCGACAAGAAAATTATAACATTGAGCAGAGAGGCTCATTCCGCCATATAGTTGAGTATATTCATTAATCGTACAACTGTTGCAAAGTATTTCGACAAGAATCTTTGAGATTCTCTTCCCACAGAATTCCGCCCAGCGCCTGATAAATAGCATCAACAATCAATTTTCAGAAAATATGTTCAACATTCAATACCAAAGATATCGATTTCCTCCTGATCCTTCACTAGGTCCTTGTTGTGTGTGGTTCTGATTCATTTCTGATTGGTTGGCATGGGCCCAGCCATCGTCAATGTTTCCATGCGGATGGTGCTCTTGATTCGCCGTCTCCGTCTGTGCTTGAGGCTGATAAATGAACCCAGGTTGATCTCCCATGGATGCTTGAGCCATCGAATCGGGACGACCTGATTGCATCGACACTGGACCGGAGCCGATCTGATGCCCGAGAAGCGTTTCCTGGCGAGGATGCTGGTGATGCACTGGATTGCCATCTCCAGGCTGGTTCGTCTTCTCGTCCATTCGAGCCCATCGTTGAGCGGCTTGATTTTCGGGAGGTGCGAAGCCAGGGCTTGGTTGTCCATATGGATCCCAAACCGGCAGGCCATTTGGAGGTTGAGCCTCTCCTCGAGGAATGCCGTGTCCGTAAGACGCGATATTGCCATTGATTCCGACCAGTGACCATGCGAACACAGCGACCTCGCGAATTGCATTCATGAATTCGTCCTGAGGCGGTCCGCCAGCCGGTAGCTGAGGAGCTTGCAGACCATGTTGAAAAGGAAACTGGCGGTTTGGCTGATATATGTGGGGTCGAATTGGATTTGCACCCCAAGGAGCAGCAAAAAATCCATTGGCATGCTGCGGCACTTGGGGCAGGGAGGGTATAATTGGCCGAGCGTGACGCAAGATAACCACCAAACCATCTGAAGTGCACGAGACAACCGCCTCTATCTCGCGTGCTTCCATGGCAGGTCGCGGTGTTGGCTCCGCGCTCCTTCTTCGACGTGCTGCGGGAGACAAGACAACGAGAGATGATGGCGAGGAGACTGGACGTTCGTGGTGGTCGAACATAACGTTTGGCGAGTCTTGTTCAAGATCCGTACTTTCATCTGAAGATGTGTGCCAGTTGCTTGGACGGGACTGACTTCCAGAACTTTGATGCGGTGTCGTCGATGCGACGCTAGGACCAGCAGTAGGTTCTGCATCAATTTCCATGGCAGCGTTGAGATCGACACCGCCATCTTCCGAGTCGCTGCTCTGACTCCCTTCGTGCATTTGTTCCTCGAAGTCTTCCTCGCGTCGAGGATCCCGATGCCAGAAGCGGAGATATGCGATAGAGTCGTTGGCTTTAGCACTTTCCAAGCATCGGATTGCTTCCGGAAGACAATTCTCTTGCATGCACTCGTAAAAGCTCTTATCTTTGAGCTGATCAGGGGTAACTCCTAAAATGGCTTGAACAGCATCCGTAGCATACATGACGGTCAGCGTGCGTGTGAATCGGTTCAAGATGAGAGCAGCGCGA
This sequence comes from Mollisiaceae sp. DMI_Dod_QoI, assembly GCA_009613015.1. Taxonomy (NCBI): domain Eukaryota; kingdom Fungi; phylum Ascomycota; class Leotiomycetes; order Helotiales; family Mollisiaceae; species Mollisiaceae sp. DMI_Dod_QoI. Next base: position 26,898 of record VXCB01000049.1, read on the forward strand.
GGTTCTAGAAGAGATGGTTGTGGTGGTGTACGGAACTTGGAAGATAGGTGCTCTAACATGTGGTACCGAGGGTCTCGTGGAGATGATGTGAATAGACGCCGTATTGCTGGAGCTTCAATTGCGCGTCCTAGTCCATAATTAGCCTTTGCCTTTTGAATTTATGTTCGCATATCTCACTCTCGTTCTTCGCATCTCCCTTGTAGATGCTGGTGCAAGCAACTAAAACCTGGTAGACAATCGTGAAGACACATTCGCAACTGACCCATTGTCCTTCGCGGTTGATGATCCTAGCATAGTGGAGGACAGCAGCCTTATCCAGCTGAATACCACGATTGTGGACGGCTCGAGCACCGGGAAGCTCATCGGGATGGAAATAGTCGAAGCATGACTTTCCGACGACTTCTTCTGGTTGGAACCCTAGGATATCAACAATGGACTCGGAGGCATACAGAATATTAGCGTCCGCGGACAGGTCTGGAGGAATTTATTAGTTTGCAAGAGCAGTAACACTGATGTGACGACATGGTGCTCACTGTGAATGGTCATAAATGTGGCCTCCATTTTGAAGAAACTGGCGTTTGTATCTCTAACAAGATGCTCAGCTCTTCAGGAAGACGAAAAGTCGAAGCTCAAATTTCAACTGCTCTTGGGCCGTCAATAAATTTCTTTCTAGTGTTGGCCAGCACGTTTGTTATGCGGGCAGGAGGGAGGGGTAATATCGAGGCTGGAGATAGTGAAGTGTGACTAGCTCAGTTTGTGTAATATTGAAGGCGTCCTCATAGGCCGTCCTGAAAGTGGAACTGGGGGATCGCCGATTGAACGCTCAATCGCAGGGAAGATGCTTGAACAGATGCCGATTGAGAATGTTCGGTTTGCCGCAGCCATCCGCGGGCTTCTAACAGTGTTTATATGTTCTGGCTAACTCCTCGCCCCTCCCATACAAGTTCAAGAGAGTATCTCTATCGAACTTAATCCTGGCGGTCGAATCTGGTATTGATGGGCCAGCACAGGGATTCCAACTGGTTTGAGGATTGCTTGGGCTTGGGAGTCGGGATCGAGCAGGGGCGTTGGTCGGATCAAAAGGGAAGGACAAGGCTCTTGAACGCCGTCACAAGGCTCCAAGGCTCTGAAGCCAACAATTCCAACTGGGAGGGTAAGTGGCGTCCAGGGTGCTGGCCAGCGTCCGAGCCTCAGCAGCGCGCCGTCATTGGTACGATGGTGCAGGGTGGCTTGACAATTCTCTGCATCGAGAGGCGAGAGGCGAATGGCTCGTGAGCATGCGATGGGAAGGATTGCAGCGCGCTGGAGAACGGAGATGAGTAGGATTGAGAGATGAGGTTGCAGCGAGAGTCTGGAGTTTGGAGTTTGGAGCTGGGGGTTTGGAATTTGATGTTCGGGGTCTCCCTTCCCGCCCAAGCCTCGAAGCTCGAAGTCGCAAGCTCATGGCGTTGGTGTTAAGGTTATAAGTTAGACTGTTAGTGATGCGCCAACAGAATTTAAGAGCTTAAGAGCGGCCACTGTGGATCGGGAGTCGGGACAGCCCATCCGCGTAGAAGACCAGTTGGGAGTTGGAACTGTGAAGACGGCTCTCGAGTCTCGAGATATACGAGTAAACCCAGGCCGCGGTTCGTCTTGTTCTCCTCGTCTGTCCGTTGCAACTCGCATCTTTATTTGGACCTCTGTGATATGTCTGTTTCCGGTTAGAGGAATATCTGAGCCGCTTTAGGCGTAACGCCATGTCTGCATCACCCAAATGCTCGTCACCAGCGACAGCCAGGGCCCAGGGTGTCGACTCTCGAGAAATGAAGCATGACGGGGCCCGCACAGGCCAGCCCGAGTGTAGATCTGGGCTCAGCATCTGCTCCCTCATCCTCATCCTCGCCCTCGTCCTCCTTGTCCTTGTCCCCTGCATTCCTTCATGCTCAGCATCTCCAGGCGAGGTCCAAGTTCCCAATTACTGCTGGTGCACGGCACAGCACGTTCTGTCGACCCGGTACTGGGGAAATATTGGTTGGAATCCCCGCCTGAAGGCTGTAAGCGATGTATCGTCATGTCGAGAGATGTGATGGCTGGCGTTCATCCTACGGAGTATGGAAACAGCACCGAACCGCCCTTCCTCCGCTTCCTTGGCTTTTGGGGGACTTTGGACTTGTGGGACAGATCAATTCTTCCCTTCCCGTACCCCGCCTGCGGTCCCAACACCTAGGTACGAGTACTCAGGAGTTTGATGCTGCACGACACTGCACCTGCTCGAACATGGCGCTGGGATTTGGAAACGGTTAGCTGCGTCATGCTCGATGCAACGGCGCTGATTCGAGGCATGTTTAGGTTCGGCAGCAGATCATCGTTTGCATTTCGAGCTTGGTGACACTCACACTCACACTCACACTCATTCCCCCTGCAGTATACGCTCCTAACGCTCTTGCCCTCGGGAGGAGAACTCTGACAAAGTGAGGCGCAGTGCTCTTCGTGAGGATAATGAGTGATGAGTGATGAGGGGTGAGTGATCAGTAATCAAAATTGCATGTATCAATGATGCTGGGAGGGCTAGGCACAATGAAGTAGGTAGTAGGTATATATTAAGTAAGCGTGGTGAGCCTTTGGGGAAGGTCTCGACTCTCGACTCTCGACCTCGCAGCATTCGGGGGGCTTGAAGCTAGCCGAGCGCCCCCACGGACCAGACGATACCAATACCAAGGACCTGCAGACAATAATGAGACATAGATTGTTGACTGGCGGACAATACGAATGTCTCGGAATGGCTAACGGTCGACTCAGTTCAGCGTCGAGCATTGAGTGGTTATCAAACGTTACTATGGCCTAAACTTGCGTCGACTCTTGCTATTGTCAGTCGTGCGCTTTTGACAATAGTAAGGGGCAGTTATTAGCGAAGCGAGAAATTCTTCTTCTCTAACCTAACCCCAACCCCAACCCCAACCACCGTCCGTCCTTTTTCGCAGGATCCTCCCTCTTCCAACCACTATCAAAATACTACCATGGATTAACGCCACGCCCTGCAAGTATCCATCCCTAAGATCTTGGATGCCCCCCTGTAGCGTTAAGAATCCCACCGTCTCGGTATGTTTCATTCTTTCACGGAACGCTGCATCTGTCCCGAGTGCCCGACTCGTTGCATTTCTTTTTTTCTGCTCCGCATCGTACTGCACGTCCGTGGCCAACGTCACTTGACGGCCTCCAATGAGAATTGCATCAAGGATGCAACTCCTTTCTCGTATTTCTAGTATTCAAGGCCAGAATGAATGTCAGCTGACCGGGATCTCTCCTCCAGTGTTCTCGGTAGTATCAGGGGTCAAGTCTTTTGACGACGGCGACTGGCTTTTGATAGCCCTGAATTTGCTTCTTTCACCATTTCTTAGTGCATGAGATCTCGGTCATCAGACTTGGTATCGACGGGGTCTTTTGTTGATCCTTTCCTGGATTCGAAGTGCGCCCGCCTTATGGTTTTAAGCCTCAAGTGCTCCCACATCCAATTATTCAGACTCCGCAAAAGCAAGCAAACATGTCCGCGAAAGACGACAGGCGTGAATGGGAGCTCCCGCATCTCCGAGAAGCTCATCAGATGCCGGTAAGCAACGAGACGTTCTCCACCATCCTTGTGATACCCCTCTTAACTTACGGGACTGTTCCTAATGGATGATATATTTAGGGAGCTGGTAGTGGTATGTATCCTCCCACGCTCAAAGACCAGCCAATGGTCTAACCGCTAGGCAGACTTTTGGTCTGTGAAATTCTATCCATACACAGAGCCGGGGGTTGACCCTGTATTTGCCGTGGTGGGAGGCCAGCGCGCAAGTCTCCCTTTCTAAAGTCCGAATTGATGCGGATGCTGACATGGCTGCAGATAATGGTTTGCCGTCCTCCCACGGGAAAAGAAAGTTCTTCTAAGATTGAAATCATTCAACTCATTATCGATGAGGAGGTAGATACGGAAGGGAAGGCGAGTTGCTCCCCACTCAACTGCATTTCTTGACTAACAGTTCATTCAGCCAGAAGCAGATCATTTTGCGTGTGCGTGGAGTAAGGATCTTGTGACGGGCGATCCGTTGTTATGTGTGTCCGGAGTAAATGCTAAGATCAAGATCATAAACGCCTTGACTGGCGAATGCTTAAGAGTAAGAGCTCTCACGTGACCGAGAGTGACACTTGCTGATCAATAACAATAGACTTTATCAGGTCATGGAGGAGTAAGTCTCTCTGCCTGCTATCATGACATATGCTAAGTGGTTCAGGAAGTGAATGACCTTGTTGTCTCTCCTGTCAATCCCTATATCTTAGCTTCGGCATCGGATGATTGCACCGTTAGGATATGGAGTCTTGATCCAGCTCACGAGAGGCAGCCATGTGCTGCCATTCTTGAAGGAGACGGCCACAAAGAGACCGTGTTAACACTTGTAAGCTTGATATTCTACAAGTCCCTACTTATGCTGACTCTCTCAAGTCTTTCCACAAAAATGGTCGATATCTCCTTTCTGGCGGTATAGACCACGTGATAAATCTCGTAAGTATATCACCTTTCTACGATATTCAAAGATACTAAATGCACTCAGTGGACATTGCCCGAGTTTCCAGACCTCAACACAGGAACTAACAAACCCACTCGGATATTCTACCCACACTTCTCGACCTCAGAAATCCATTCCGACATCGTCGACTGCGTAGCCTGGCATGGCGACCTAATTCTCTCTAAAGCTGCAAACGAACATTGTATCGTCCTCTGGTCCATCAACGCTTTCGACTCCTCTTCTCCACCACCACCTCCAACAACCGCACCAACGATCCACGACCTAACACGAGACACACGATCAGCATTCCTCTCCTCATCATCCTCCAACTCAGCAGCACTCTACACCCGACATCTCCAATTCTCCATCCCCGACAGCGAAATAATATTCATGCGCTTCTCGCTCTTCCCCGGCTGTCTCACCACCACCACCACCTCTTCCGACCCCACCGCATCCTTCCCCTCGACCGATTCATCCAAATCCTCCAGCGCCATCGCAGGTAATCCCATCCTAGCATTCTGCAACACCGGCTCCAAAGTCTTCTTCTGGGACCTCTCTCGTTTAGAAAACTACCACGACACAATCACCACCTGCTCCGCTGACTCCTCATCCTTCTCTCCCCCACGAAAACACCCTTTCTTACAACCCTTCCAGCGCCGCAACCGAGGCGGAGGAGCTGTCGCTCGACTCGCGCGGGAACGGGACGCTAGTCCCAGCGAAAGCACCAGCTCGCATTTCACCGGTTCCGACGTGCCGGAATCTTCTTATCGAGATGATTCGCAAGAAGGGCGAAAGGGTGTAGATAGGGATAGGGGTGAGAAAGAAGGAAAAGGAAAGATTGATTGGGCGAGAAGTAGAGAGAATTGGGTTGGTAAATATGACATGGGGGATCCCTTAAGAGAAATTAGTGCGCATGGGACGGAGGTGGTTAAAGGGTTGAGTTTTACGGGGAGACAGGCGGCGTGGAGTGCGGATGGGAGGTGGTGTGTAGTGGTGGGGAGCAGTGGGGTTGTTGCTTGTTTGCAGAGGTGGAGAGATTGAGGATTTAGGCTCAAGGTGTGGGCCATTGAATATCTCTCTTGGGCTCTTCTGGAAAGAGCTTTTACATGTAATACTTCTTGGCTTATCACCAGGAGGCTAGGGCAGACAACAGAGTTAGATTCTGGTAGATTCATAAAGGGAAAAAAACCAATGCTATACGATGCCGGTTGAGACGCATACAATGTGACATAACAAGATGAGACCCTTGCCTAGCCCCGCTCCTATAATACAAAGACGCCATTCTCTGACTATTCTTCGATCTTCAGTTCCGATTTTCTATCGATCAATCATCATCCAATTAACCCATGCTCCTAATCGACCTTTCCGTTCATGCCTCCGCCAAGTAGTCCATCCTTCTCGTCTAATCTAAAGAAACCACCTCTGCTTCTCCTCACACGTTTTCGCCAATACATCGCTGCTCCAAGTGCGAAACCAATGATACCTCCTATCGAGAGGTAAGGATGGCTCGAAATTGTACTTCTGATATCGAAGAAGAATTTCTCGAAGTTTCCAATGGTGGACTTAGGCTTAATCTTTGGTGGCGAGGCGACGACTTTAGGGATCGTCTCAAGGATGGAGGTACGTGATGCCATGATGTAGTTTCCAGTGATGGTAGTATCCCAGTATCTTCGACTCTGTTCCAAATTAGTATAGTCTCAGCAAGGTGGCGTTAAAAACCTACGTCTTCGTCATTGATGATGACCCTTTCGCCATCTTTGGCGACTTCAATGCCGTATGTGGTTCTGATCCATCTGTCCCAGAACACGCCGTCAACCCAAGCAAATCCGACTTCCTTCTGTTCTGACTTATCCATGTTGATGCGAATGCTCTTAGCAGCTCGCAAAGCACGCTGATCATTGCGATCTTCAGCTTCTTCGATTCGTAATTGCTTAGCGTCTCTCAATTCCTGTCTCTCACGTTGGAAGTTCAGAGTCTGCTTGTCCATCCATTCTAGTGCTGCGCTCTTAATTTCTTTCTTAGCCATTAAGAATTCATCGGTATGCTCGCGTGTCAGAATTGCAAGCACAACTAGCTTGCCATCCATAATCTCTCGTGAATTGGAAGCCGTAAGTTCTGGGACAATTGGTAGCCAGACTGATTGCATCCAATGAAGGACTTGTCGGAAGTCTCTCATATCTTGAGGAGCAAGAGCAGTATAGTAGGTAGGACGGCCGTCTCTTGACACCAACAGCCTCGGCCAGGTGGTGATCTTGAAGCGATCTGCAAGAGCAGCACTGTTAGTTTTGACCAGCTTCGCATGTCCAATCAAGCTCAATGTCAATCTCTCTAGAGCCGCAAAATCCTCGCTGGTGGTAGCATGGTCGTAGAAGTAGACGAAAATGACCTCTTCTTTCTCTTCGAGCTCCTTGAACTCGACAGCGTCAATATCCTTGACCCCATCTCCAAGATCGATCGCCTTGTTTGCGTAAGCAACGAAATCACCCAAGCCTCTGAGACCATCGTATTCTACACGCTCACCACCACGGAAGAAGAGGATAGTTGGATATCCTCGGAGGTGGACATCCTTGCATAGTCTGGTCTCAACGTCACAATTGACCTCCCCGACGTTCAGTCTCCCTTTCATCTCTTTTGCCAATTGAACCCAATTCGGTGCCATGGCTTGACAATGGTGACACCAGGGAGCGTAAAATTTGATAAACCATGGATCCTGCGTCATGGTGACCTGGGTTTGGAAGCTTTCCGCTGTGAACGAAATTGATTTCCCAAGCGGGTTTGGAGTAGCAACTGGTTTTGCAACCTTTGCGGTCTTGGGCTTATTTTTCACAGGTGTAGCCTTCAAGGCACCGCCAGTAGTCTTCGATTCCTTGGTATCCTGGCTGGCTGAAGGGGTAAGTCTGGTATCCTTCTCTGCCGTAGCAGCTTCCGTTGACTCAGACTCTGGAGCAGCTTCCGGGGCTTGATAGTCCTTGCTATGGTTATCTCTGGCAGCTGGTAATTCTGGACCGCCAGGTGTTCTAGACCCAGGACGAATCGTCTCTAACGATTCTTCGACGAATTTGCTGAGACCTGCCATATCCTTAGCCCCTTCGAATCGTTTGATCTCTTCGCCATCCTTATAGAGAATAAATGTAGGAAAAGATCCGACGTTATGGGCGGTACAAGCTGATCCAAAAGCTACGCAGTCAAGGTTTCCGAAATGGAAATTATAGTACGCTGTGAAGGTGTTCATAGAAGTCGATGAGCTATCCACCGTAGAGCCAGCTGGAACGGGTTTTGAGGTATAATAAAATTCGTAGAGGGTCTGCCATGTTGGCGCGACGTGGAGACAGTGTGGACAATATGGTCTGACAGCGTCAGCATCAATCTGCCAGAGGGTTTCCCACTTGCGCATGCCCAAGTAACTTACGAGTGATGCTTGACAAACCAATATCCATCCTTCACAGTGGTATTAAACTTCTCCCCATCGATATCTATCAATGGAGGTACTTCGACTCCATTGAATATTGTTGAATCTGGCCCGTCCGCGACATTCTCCTCTATTATCTCCCCGGGTCTCTCAGAGGTTCCTAGCCTCGCTTCAGACGACTCTGCTATCGCCACGGATGCGAAAAGCGTGCAGAGCACAGAAATTGGTAGAAGACGCATGTTAATGGTATTACCTCCTGAGGCGGGAGTGAAGTGGGAGCGGCGAGACCGCCGTGGGCCAGGATGAGGGCGACGATCGCAGTCGTATACACTTGAGTGTTCGCGCAGCGGTCGTTAGGGAGAGTGTCTTTTGTCCTCGTTGTCGCAATGCCCCCTAATAGCGAATGAATGAAGGTCGGCGTTCCGCAGCGCTTTCTCTATCGTCTCTAACACATCTCCCAAATATGGAACCGGCGCTAGCAGGGGGTCGCTTAGGTATGACTTCCCATCGCTCCTGCCTGCACTTTGTCCGCACGTGATATAGGCTTCCTCCTGAACTCCTCCTCATGAAGATCAACCCTTATCTCGGAGGTAGAGCCCTTACTGTGATCAGGGCACATCCTAAGACCCACAAACTCTTCCGACAGATTCTAAAATTACAGAGAAAGCGGAGCAGAATAATGGACGAGTCAGCAAACAGCTCGCCATCGCCGCAGGAGCGCAAGGAACTCAAGAAACGACGATTAAGTGACGGCCCAGATTTTAAAAGGCGCAAAACCGGTGCAAGCCCTTTACCAAAGACTTGGACAAGCTCTATTTCACCTCCTCCTCTTCGCCGAGATCGGAAAGTAGAAGCCCAGATTCCAAAATATGTGAAATCGCCATTTCAGCTCACGTGGATTCAAGACCTGCCAGGGTCATCTAACGTTGATGCTGTTTCTTTGAGGGACATTCTAGGCGATCCTATGATTGCAGAATGTTGGGAGTTCAATTATCTACATGATCTCGACTACCTTATGGAGGCATTCGACAGAGATGTCAAGGATCTTGTGAAAGTAAACGTGGTACATGGCTTTTGGAAACAGGAGGACCCATCGCGGCTGAGATTGAAGGTATAACTTATTCTATTATCTCAATCTTCCCACTATCTCATGATTGCTAAATGGGATGCTTTCTTCTTCTCAAAATCTCTATGTTGAGATGAAGTTTGTATGCTTGGCTATGTCACCATACTATTCCTACTTGCCCAACTCGACTTGCTGTTGTGGTCTGCTCTAACAACTCATCCTCGAAAATCATGAAAGATGACGCTGGGATTTCAAGCTTCGTTCTTTATTCATGCTGACATATCAAACAGATGCAAGCAGAAAAATATCCCAACATTACTCTTCATACCGCATATATGCCAGAGATGTTTGGCACTCACCATACCAAGGTAAGACTTTAGTTTCGCGGTGTGAAGCTCTTACTAATACTATATAGATGCTCATACTTCTTCGGCATGATGATACTGCACAGATAATCATTCACACCGCGAACATGATTGCCTTCGATTGGACGAATATGGCTCAAGCTATATGGAAATCGCCTTTATTACCAAAGTTGCCCTTCGATGGCGAAAACCCTGCATCACCCCCCATGGGCAGTGGGGCAAAATTCAAGCTGGATTTCCTCAATTACTTACGAGCGTATGATGGGAAACGAACCATATGCAAGCCTCTAATCGAGAAGCTTTATCAGTATGACTTCTCAGAAATACGAGCTGCTCTAGTCGGCAGTGTCCCCGGAAAGCAAGGCATTGAAACAGACTCTAAGACGCGATGGGGATGGGCTGGATTGAAAGAAGCTCTAAAGTCAGTACCGGTGCAGAACAATGAGCCAGAAATTGTCGCCCAGATCTCCTCAATCGCAACGTTGGGCGCGAATGACACATGGCTCCATAAGACCCTGTTCAAAGCGTTAGCCACATCGAAGGATGCTGCCTCATCTAAGCCCAGCTTCAAGATCATGTTCCCCACCGCAGATGAGATTAGGAGGAGCCTGAATGGATATAGCTCTGGTTCTGCAATCCATACTAAGATTCAGTCTGCTGCTCAACAAAAACAGCTTCAGTATCTGAAGCCAATCTTTTGTCATTGGGCTGGTGATGGTGGTTCGAATCCTCCGCCAACACATGATGCAGGACGAAAGAGAGCGGCACCACATATCAAGACTTACATTAGATTTGCTGACTCGAGTCGCACTGCTATTGATGTAAGTTGCTTGATTTCATCTCCCATCCCCTTATACAGAGTCAAGCCTGTAAAACCAGAATGAGAAGAAGAGTCTCGCTAACGGGACTATAGTGGATGTTAGTCACCTCTGCCAATTTATCTAAGCAAGCATGGGGTGAAGCAACCAATTCTGCAGGAGATGTTCGAATCTGCAGCTACGAGCTTGGTGTCTTGGTATGGCCAGCGTTATTCGGAGAGAAAGCTACCATGGTGCCAACGTTTAAAACTGATATACCTCGAGCAAACTCTGAAAAGCCAGACGCCGAACTGGTAGTCGGAGCTCGCATGCCTTATGACTTTCCGTTAGTTCCATACGCAAAGGACGATGAGCCGTGGTGTGCGACTGCTTCTTATACCGAGCCAGATTGGAAGGGAGAGACCTGGAAGGTGGATGAATGATTTCGGGACAGTGTGTGGTTTGAGATGTGCTTCTGCATCCGAAACCAGGAAACTGACCTGAGGGTCCCAATGTAAAACATAAGATACTATTGCTGGGGCAAATCATCGATGTATTGCTTAGGCTATGCATGCGCAAATCTCCATATTTGCAATCTCAACCGTCCCCAATCTAGCAACGTGTGCATGGCTGTCTCTACCAATGTATGCCTCCTCTGGCCACTACCCTGCGTGGAACCATCATAACTTCGTATATCACACTTCGGTTTCCTTCCATGAAGAGCGCTTATTTGGCACCAACTTCCTCGGGAACCTTGTTCGCATCATAGCCGTACTTCTCCTTCAGGGTCGCAATCAAGTCGACATATTGTTGCTTTGCCTCATCGGAAGTGAGTCCCTTGTCGACGTATGATTGCCAGGACCTCTTCTTAGCTTTGCCCTGTATCGCATCGCATCAGCATGGTCCATTCTCTATCTTAATCCCTCCTCCAAACATTTACTAGCGAGTACGAGGCGGAATAAGTACCTTGAAGTCGAAAGTTCCGGGGTTCTCAGCCTTGGAGATATCCTCGCCATTAGCTACCTTAAACAATCCTATTTATGATCCATCAGCAACCGTTCCAGGAATGCGCGCCGTCTTCGTTGCATCCAGCCTTCTAAAGGTAGAAGGCGTACCATAGAGCGCCAATAATTCATCGTTATCCGGCTTGGAAGTCAACTTCTTTGAGTCCTGGACGGCGGTATCGAAATCGGACATCTTGATGTAGGTTTTTGGGTTAGGTTGGATTTGTTGAGGGTTGTTGAGGTGTCTATTTTGCTCACGTAGCTTTGTCAGTCTCGAATCTTTTGCTTGTGAGGTTGCAGATAAATGTGAGAGAAACGATGGTAAATGTGAAGGCGAAGATACGAATGAGACTCACGATAGAAGTGTAGACAGAGGGAAATTGATGGCCGCTCAGTGATGCAATGGGGAATGTAGGTCTGTCTGAGGTAAGAGAGCGAACGAGCGGCGCGGGGTTTCGTTGCTGGCGAAGCTTCCGAAGCGGGGCAGCGGCGAAGCTTGGCAGGTGCCAGTGCAGACTGACCGCGTTGGTATGGGGTCACGTTCCTACCTTTCGCATTGATATATCACTTTATGACTTCATGCGAATACCTGTCAATAGCATTATATTTTTCAAAAGTATCGTCCGTTTCCTTTCCTATAGATTTCATATTATGATGGAGTGAGCCTGGTGGTTTCTACAGCTGGCGATCCGTGCTGTACCTGCACAGGCTGCACTCATGGCGTTGTATTATTTGAAGCCACTTTTTGCTATTCGCTGAGGATAGCTTCTGATGGTCAACCACCGGAGAGTGGAGGTAGGCATTGAGTCCCAACAGCCTATTGGCTCTCCCCTCGAATGTGAGACAACGCGTGGACTAGTAAGCTGATCTTGAGCTTTGAATTCAGATTGTGGCTCCAACTTCTTTCACTATCTCACATACTCTCTCAATTTGTCTGTCCTTCAAGCTTCCATTTCTATCTCGGAGAGCTCCCAAATTGCTTGTATCAGCTTGGAATATATCATTTGTCACAACGTGATCATGGTATGCTGCTTGCCCAAGAAGAATCACATAAGCTGATGTGTCCTAGAGATCTATACAACTATCATTCTTAAATTGTTACATGAAATCCCACTTTAGATAATTGACGAAATTACTCCATACTTTAAGGGATGAGAAACCTCTCACTTGCTTGCTTTCAAAGCAGCGAGCTCATCGATGTTCTCAGCAACAACACTAATAGGATCAAACAACGCCATCTCAGCCTCCATCTCCTTCGCTCTTGTGCGATACTTGGGGTTCTTAATAATCTCATCGACGGCCTCAACAATTTGTTCCTGGGTCGGCTGTCCAGTCTTCAAGTTGATACCCATGCCAGACCACTCAACTCTCGCACACACCTCTGGCTTGTCTTCCCCGGCGCCACCACAAATGATAGGAATACCATTGCTAATGGAGTGCTGAAAGGCCCCATAGCCACCATTAGTGATAAAGACGGAGCAGTGTGGCAGAAGCTCATCAAAGGGGATGTAATCTGCGACTCGGACGTTGTCAGGGACAATTGTTCCTTCGGGCAGCGTGTTGCCCTTAATACCAAGGACGACAACAACGATTGTGTTTGGGCGGTCTTTGAGAGCTGCCATAGTAGGAATGATAAGATCGGTGTAATTGAGCGCGATTGTCCCTTGGCAGACAAAGACAATATCGTTGTCTCCTTTGTCTACGGTAATTTCTTTCCAGAAACTGGGTGGGTCGGTCATTGGATCGCGAGAACCCCTGGGCAGGCCACCAGCGAAACGGATATTGGACGGGGCGTCACTTCGTGGATACTCGGCAGACGGTGGGCACATTTGTAAGAAACGGTCTTGGATGAGGTATGACGCGTCAAGCAGAGAGACATCTGGTGCCTCAGCTCCGACTTCTGCGAACATTTCCTTCCACACCTGTTGTGGCTTGCCAAAGAATAGCTCTTCTACTTGCTTCTGCATACCGAGATTCCTCATTCGGCCCTCAGGCGAGCTGTCAGGTGGGAGCCCAGGACCGAATGGTGCAGTGTCGCATGAGCTGAGGGTTATCGGAACAACACCAATTCCCACTAGAATAAAATTAGTATCATCTTACTTCCAACACAGCAAAATTAAGGGCAAGAAAACGGAAAAGGTTACTTGTTGCGGTAGGTGCTACTCCGGCGCCCTTTGTGACAGGAAGTGCTCCTTGAAAGACATACTCGCTGACTTGAATGATAGGTCTGCCAGGATATCTCTCCATGTTCATCTTAATGGCTTTTTGCAAAGCTTCATGTTGAGTTGGGATGCTTCGAACGAAGACGTGCTCAAGGTCATAAGATAATTGAACTGGTCCTGAGGGAAGAGTTTTTCTCTCAGCGAATCTCGTGTCAAATTCGGCCTCATACCAATCTCCGTATCCCTCGATAGCAACATAGTTGCATCCAACCTCTTCAACAAGCTTTTGGTAGTGACTGGAAGATACGAAGGTGACTTCATAGCCCCGCTGGACTAGGAGCTTTGTCATGGCGCGTATGGGCATGAGATGCCCGTAGACTGGCGTGCAGCCGATCACAACGAGAGGTTTTGTTGCGTCCATCGTGGCCGTATACTATTGGAATGAAGTTAAAAGGTTGGAGGGAGTTCCAGGCTAGTTCGAGAGTCTGGAGAGCAGCACTCGCCGGCGAGGGATCAACCTTTATATGCAAGAGAGATCAGCATCTCACCGTCTCAACTATCAAAACGACTGGGCCCTGATGATCCTCGTCAAGTTAGAGCGTCTGCTTGCATCTGAAACCCAGCAACACGACTAGGAACACAGTCGACTATTCTTCACGAAAGGACTTTGCTCCAATCACATAAGTAGAAGAAGCAGTTGAGCCCGAGCTTCGTTACTGATGCAGGGGACTGGAATCAATTCGATCCCTGCCCCCGCGTCGTAATGGCAGCTTATCACAGCCCGACCTGTCATGCTTGTGTAGGGCTGAGATCCTAAAAGAACGTTTGATTTGGTTCGATTCAGGACTGTGCCGCTGGCGCCACATGTCGAGGACCAAGCCATTGCGGCCGCCATATCCCCTCATTTAGGAAGTTAATGGCGCATCGAGGAGTTCTTTGTTGCGTCTTGTCGGGCGTCTTGGACTGATGGTGAGTGAGCCTGTAATCCTTGGACAAAGTGAATGTGACGGTGAAGAATAAAGTTTGAGAGATAGGCCTGATTTACAGCGGGAACAGCCCGTGGAGCGTCCCAAATCTCTACTAGCGCCGCCTAACGCTAGGATTCGCCAGGTCGGAACTCGTAACGAGTAAGTGCTTACTGCCAACGCTTCTCTCATCCGCTTGGCAGCTTGGGATGAAATAATGTGTTCCTGTTTGCGAGAGCTGTGCAACACAGTTTTGTCAATTTTGTAAGGGTCGAAATCTTTAAGCGTCATAATCCCTGTCCATAAGCGGAAGCCCACAATTCGGAAGGCATGGATAATGTAAGTCTATTTCTCAGCGCCCTTGCGTTATTCATTAGCCAGCCGATCGCGAAATCTGTGGAATCATTCCACCAAACTTCTTATAAAGCACATCTTGAGCACAGTGTCTAGCCAAGGTTCCCAAGCTGCGGCTATGTGGCAAGCAGCAGGCCAGCAGGTCATGCAGTCATCGTTCCAACAGCAGCAAATCCTTCCACGTTGACTGACGATCACTTCCCAGTTATCAATACCTCGCTACAGTAACGTTCTTTCCTTTCAACATAATAGAAACACCCATGAAGAGTGTGCAATCTTCTGCGCATGCGGCTCCATTTCCGCATCAATCATATCGATGACTGCGTATCTGAATCTATCAAAAGCTTAAGACTGCACGGGCTTCTCTGTGGGGACCTTTCTGATCCCAACAGTTCGGACACCGCGCCTGTGCATGTGAGAGATTCATTGGTCGGCTCTTTCCGAACGCGATCCTCACTCACTGGCTGCTCAGCTCAGACAACCAATTATGGCATGCAGCTCGGAAAATGATCGCAGGTCGAAGAGGAAGTTCATCACTTGGATGCTGACTCATGATTTCCAGACCAGGCTGGTGCAGGTTTGGAAGAACACTACCCAGATCTATCCACTCTCGTTCCGCTCGCATTCATTGCATTTCAGGAAACGCAATTCGAGGGTGTGAGGGATATATCTCAGAATTCTATACCTCAACAGTACGTGTTTTGCAGCCAGTGCTGAGAACTTTAGAAAGAGGGTGACTTTGTCTCAGCAAGGACGGAATGCAACACCAGATCGCTCTGCAAGTGCTTATCAGTAAAAATCAACTTTTTCTCAGTTCGTCATATCAACGCCTTTCCAAAGGCAGAAAACCGTTTGTCCGATGTTGATTCTTCTTTCTCAGACTTGCTAAACTTTCAGACTGACCTTTCTCAAGTGTCCATGCACAAAGTTCAGCTAAGTAGCGTTAATCAAGCAACCAAACCCTTCGAGTGAGTACTGTACGGGACATTACTATATATGAGGATATCGACGAGAGAACGCAGACACATAATAATACCCTTCAATGTGCATCGATGAGGTTGAGAATAAAAGAGACGCAGTATAAGCACCGCTCCAACACTTACCTTAACTTTCACACCCATAGCTCGTCTTCCTCAGTGAGAAGATCCTCAACCGAAACCAAGAAAAAAAGCCATGCATTCACTCCACTATCTCCCAACACCTTCGCGCCTCTATTTTAAGAAATTCGTACCGATAACATCAATGCGTCACTCATTATCACGATATCAATACTCTAAGGGGTTAAGAATGCACACCAACGACTCTCACTTTCACACCCACGGTTCCCGGTCTAGGCTCGCCCAAGAAACAATCTCTCACAACCTTTATATCGCGATCATAGTTTGTGTCGTAGAGTTCGAAGTCGAATCTACGGATTATCATTGCCAGGGCCATGTGAATTTCTGCGTATGCGAGACTGGATTCTTGTTAGCTCTTTCTTACAGAGTGTGGCGGTGGAAGATCAAAGTAAGAGCAGCTAATCTATGAGAGGAATTGATAGGCTAACTTACTCCATACCAGGACATATTCTCGTTCCTCTTGAGAAGGGAACATAGTACTTGTCAAGATCTTTTGTGTGCGAATTCCCGTCCAGCCAACGATCGGGATTGAAAGTATCTGGATTCGGGAAGATGGAAGGATCATGCATGACAGCACGAGTCGTCATACTAACTGGGGTCTAAGGGCGTCTCAGATTAGCACTGATCACATCAATTGATATCAATTGGCATGCTGTCGGGCTGCAGCGAAGATCACATGACAAGCCCCAGAGAAGGAAGTAACTTACACCGGGAGGAATAATCCAATCATTATATCTCAAGGTCTCTGGAGTCGTCAATGGGAATCTCGTCGTAAAGATAGCCGCTGTTCGGAATGTTTCCTTGATAACAGCATGCTACACCGCTACGTTAGGCCCCCTTTCACCGTTCTTTTAGCGAAAGAAGACTCACCAAAAACGGCAACCCCTCAAGCACCTTCACGGCGGGCACCACACTCGGGTCCGGCATCGCCGTTTCTAACTCCTCTCTCAACCTACTCATCGCACCGGGATTCATAAGCAAGTAATAAGTCGCCAACATCAAACTCCGAGATGTACTCTCGCTCCCGGCCGCAAACATCACTAGTCCCTCTTGCGAGAGTCTAGTGAGACTTTTCTCCTCTGATGGAAGAGAGGATTGAAAGATGGCATGGAAGACGGTTGGTGGGCGCTCGGAACGCTTTTCCGAGATAGGTGTTGGATTGATGTGTTCGTTTTGGAGAAAGATAGCTGCGCGCTTCTTCATTTCCTACTCTATTGTCGGCTCAGGTCTAGCAGTTAACAAGAAAAGGAGGAGGCACAAAGGGGATCGCAGAAGGGGCATGACATACCATATGCAACAGCAAAAACCTACTCAACACCGGGACCAATAACCTAAACACCCAAACTGGAACCTTCAATGCCACCTTGATCATCCACGGAAACTGTCTCAGCAGAGGGAATACCGCACCAACCATCCTCAGCGTCTCGGCCCAGTCTTCAATCTTCCCCATCCCATTTTCCTCACTGACCGCATCTTGCAATCCCTGGCTCTTCGCAAATGCGAATTCAGAAACAGTGTCCGTGCTAAAAGCCAGATAGCGGAGATGCAACTGGACGATCTCTTTGCTCCCGTACGAGGCGTGGAGAGAGTGGCACAGTTTCTCGGCTTGTGCCCGGATGAGGGGTTCGGCATCGGAGACCGAGCGCTTGGAGAAGAAGGGTGAGGTAGCTAGTTTGCGTTTACGATGGATATTGTGTTCTATTGTTCCGAATGCTGATAGATATTAGTGATGTAGCGTACGGATTTATGTGGAAAGACATACAGGATACAGGAACGCCGGTCATGGCAGCAAAAGGAGGATACTTGTCTCTATGTGTTGGGTTTCCGCTGTAGAGAACATCTATCCAGGCAGGATCCTGAACATGAAGTTCCTCGGGATTGATGCGTACGATTGGACCTACTTGTCAATTAGAGATGGTCGAAATCCTTTCATGAACTATAAATCTTTACCATATACTTGATGCATCCTGTCAATCTCCCACGCAAATTGACCTCCATATCCTTTCACCAAGTCATAATAAAACTCGTACCATCTTGTAGCAGCCGCCAATTTGGGACCAGGATAATTGCGCAACGGATGGAAGAAAAGTCTATAGATAACAACACCGACACCATAGAGAACTGCGCAACTGCCTGCCACCAAGAGGAGCGTTGCTGTTGAAAATGAGACGTTAAAAAGGCCCATCTTGTGTACCTGTTGGTAACTTGAGTACAAGCTTGCCAGCGATTCTGGAGATAATTTTTGGAGTTCTAAGGGGGGTCCTCCGCTTCCGCACCTTGACTCAAGCTCCCCTCAGGCCACCAGTCCTCGAATTGACCTATCCGCTGGAAGCCACAACTTGTGATATTCACTTGCATGCCTTGCTCCACAGAATGAGACGGGCAGATTATGAAGCTCGCTCCCCAGTCACCAATAATCCCGAACTATGCAGAGCAGACTCGAGAAGGCTGCTCCCGTCTCACCGGGCCGCTCCAGAGCCAACGAGTATCCCCAGGGGGCGGATGCAAGATAAACGGGCCTTTGTGTCTCAGCAGTATTCCTATCGCAGGTTTGGGTCGGCGGCGACCAATAAGACCGGCCAGAATTAAAGAAAGTCGAGGATTCGGTGAGCTTATCACAGAACGTGGAATGCCTCTGCAGAAATATATCCAAGGACGGGAATATGATTGCTACATCGACCTGCAGGAGTCGGAGACCGGAAGACGTACCAACACTGCTTTGGGATGGAGGTGCAGCTGGTGGCCCGTTGGCCGAGTCGGGAACGTTACCAAAACGGCTGGTCGCCGGGATCGTGCAGGCTCGGGACAAGCGGGCATGCGAACAACCACTGACGTGTCACTGGAAATCCGCGTCTTGTCCAATGGAGCTGAGCAATCCGTCCTCGGGTTTCCCAGTGCGATTGAGGGCGTGGCCAGGAGCGCAGAACCTCTGTGCAACCTGGGACGCTTTTCTATATCAACGAGGGCTATCTTCCATTTCAGACAAAGATAGTCGCTTAGCTCGTGCCTAGCAGCTACTACTGATGCACCAACGGCCGGGAAATTGATATCAAATTCAACACGGTTTAATATATTTGTTATCAGCTTCCAATTGCAAGCGGTGGTCCTGGAAGTGGGGGCGAGCGTCCCGCGTCATCTGATCCGTCGAGTCTACCGGTGTACTTACTCGTGCTTTCCAAGAATCAGGGACCCAGGAGAGCGTTGCTTATCGAAGAAGAAGGGTTCGCTACTCGGGTCTTCAATTGCTGTCCGATGCAGACCATGCAGAGCCAAGAGCTGTGGTTCAAACAAGCGCCGTTCTCTGCAGCTCAAGCTTGCGGCCAAAGTCCGGATGGGAATATCCAGCCTCTGGGGATTGAGCTGGTCCAAGCTGCCCATGTGAAAAGCACGAGCCGTATGGAAAGTCGATCCCACCGAGTCCGGTAGTGCGGAAGGGGTGGATCAATATCGAGGCCATAATTCCGAGTCGAGGACCTGGAACAGACCGGGGGATTCCTTATTAGGGTTCTCCTGGCCTCCTAAAGATGGACTTAGAAATGCCACTCAGGATACCAGTACTGGCAAGCAATAAGCTTGAATAATCGTACGATTACTTCGTGGGGAACTTGCTGGAAATTGCTTTCGCTCGGAATAGGTCAAATTGGACCTTTGCTCAATCTTTCCTATATAAATGCGAAAAACCAGGATTACCAACCCAAAATCAACTCGTTCTCTTGTTAATCCTAGTTTATCGGAACATAGGCTTCGAAAATGGACTCTAACGCACGAAAAGCGCTGCTAGACAGCATTCGTGGCCAGACTGTGGTGATGCCAGATATGCGCCCGATGTTCGAGAAATCGGCGCAAGTCAATCCAAACTATCACGCCATGATCCCTGTCGTGGACAGGCTGCTTGAAAGGTGCGTCACATGTAGATCATTGCATCTAGGTACTTGAATGCTGACAATTGTTTCAGTCTGGTGCCGAACGAGAAGAAACTTGCGAAGCTTAAGACTTCGGATTTTGCTCTGTTCGGTTCCAATGTAAGCGGAGATCTTGCACTATCTGGCGAATGTAAAATACTAATTTTCATATCCATTAGTGGTGGCCAAAAGCTGGTTTCAACGAGCTTCGAATCGTGACTTTTCTTGCGATTTGGCTGTTCCTATGGGATGACGAGTTGGACGAGCCGACTGGACAATATGCGGACAATTTCGAGGCTGCTCAGAAGTATCGCGAGGAGACCGTCCGCTTCATGCGGAGTTGCCTGAGACTACCGGCAGAGAACCCACTGGAAAAACAGCAACTTGGACTTTGTCAACTTTTTGGCCTAGATGGACTGAAAAGTATCGGTCAGTACCTCAAGGACGCTTTTACATGGAGCCTGGGACGAAGCAAATCCTACAAGTCTCCCCCGACGGCATCCCACCCAATGATTGAGAGCTTTCGAGTCATCGGCGAGGCACTTGCTGAAGCCTACACCGTTGGTACGAGTTCTCTCTACGATACCTGTAATCCAGCAACTACTAACACAAGTTCAGAACAGCGAGAGAACTTCTTCGAGGATACGATATTTTATATCAGCACTACTGAAACGGAACAGAAATGGCATCTCGAGTCCCAAATTCCAAGCTTGGAAGATTATTGGTACTCTCGAATGGGGACAAGCGCCGTTCGTTCATGCTTAGCTATGATTGAGTATGCTCGAATCTTGCTTGATGATGTGTTGATCACTAAGATTGCGCAGGTTTGTGAATGGAATTCGGGGTCCATATGCCATGACGACCAAGGAGCCATCATTGACAGCATTGTGCGACGAAGCCACGAAGATTGTGATCATGTAAGCTGATCCTCTTGTCTGGGGTTCTCTTACTAAGAACAGGTGTTTAGAGCAAATGATATGCTCTCACTCAAGAAGGAAATTGTAAGTTCTTCTGTCGTCTGTCTCCTAACTCGCGCTGACGGCAACAGAAAATGGGATGTATTGACAGCCTGATACCATTGTTCTGCCTCAAGTATGGGAACATCCACAACGCACTAAGTGAAGCGTATAAGGACCTGGTTGCAGCAGTCGCTCGCTTCGAGTCGGAGGCTGAGAAACTTCTGTCAGAGCCTAATGAGACGAACATGTCAGACAAAGAACTTCATCTCTTCGTTGAAGGGGCTAGGGAATGTTGGGTTGGTAATTTCAATTGGAGGTGAGTATCAACGTCCGACTTCAACTCGTGAACGAAACTGACTTCGAAGTAGTTTGTGCACTGGTCGATATGGACTTGGTAGTATTGACCAAAAGGGCGGCAGTTTTTTGGTTGACCTCTGAGCGCTGAGAGTGACGGTACCTACACGGAGAAGTATGAAATACTCAATTTTTGGATATGCCGGGTTTGGAAATGGCGTTGGAGTTCTGATGGGCGGAGGCGTTCTTTGAGAGTGGAAGTTAGAACAATAGAATGAGACTGATAGACAGCGCGTACTAAGCGCTAAGCCTACACTGTAGCCTTCGATGGTTATGTTATAGAGGAACGCCATATATATTCTCCTTGCTCCGCAGCCGTCTTTCTTGGGTGGATGAATGTGAGAGGTATTATAAAGCCATGACAGAGAGCTTGACAAGATGGATACAGCCGGACTTGTTGATTCGACAAGTAGAGAATATTCAAAGGATGGTCCTCCGCATCATCCGGTCCTGGAGTGTGTATGGAGCCAACAGTGAAAGCAGCAATGCACCTCAGTGCAGCCTGACACCCGACAGCCGTTGAAACGCTCGTGGTTAATACTTGCCGAACAACGTCCTTGATGTCTGTACCGAGTTTCCCGTTGTAACCTTATGCAAGCTTTGCTAGACTGTTGTTGGACCTGAGCCGGGACTGGGATGAACCTGGGAGAAAAGTTGGATGCGAACCTTTCACAGCTAAGGGCCTGACCCAGCGGACATTCCTCATCGCACAACCCATACACTTATGTACCTAAGTAGTCCACAATAATCGTTGGACCATGAGGAATCGATCAACGAATTCGTATGGAAGATTGGGATCCGTCTTGGCTGCAACTGCAAGATATCTGAAAACGATATACGCCCTCCACCATGTCGTCAAGTGAAACAAGGCCGAGAGAATGCATTCCCGGCAGACAGCCAGAACTTGCTTCTTCCTTCCAGAATTCCAGAATTCCAGAGTCCAGACTGGCCCGGCAGAGCATGGCCATCGGTAATAGCATGCGTTGACGCTCATTACTCGCAGGAGATCGAAGCGGCAGAAGTGCAGGGCACGAGAATGGCCAGGCATCATCGGTGTGGGCGCCCACGTCGATCGTCCCGCTCAGCTCGCAGACATGGTGGTGGTGTCGGTGTCTGTCCGTAATCTCTAGTCAGCATTTTGCTTTTTCCTCCCGAAGAAAGTCGTCAGGTGGAAGCATCCCCACGGGATGAATGGTCTCGGTTCCAGCGTGCTGGTTGAAACAGCCGTCACTTGCTCGTGACCGTGACTGCCGGGAAGCCCCTCAACGTCGGCGTCGTACGTCGTATCGAAAGTAAAGTAATGAATAATGAATAATGAATAACGAATATCGAATATCGACGGGAACGGGACGCAGAAGGGGAGCCCGCGCCCCGTGCCTTCCGGATGCTGACTGCGTTGTTTCCTGTAGAGCAGGCAGAAGCTTTTCGAAGCTGCGAGAGAGCTTGTCTCCTCATGCAAACGCCCTCCCCCAGGCTCGAAGCGGTCGACGAGACGAAAATACCCCACGACGCCGACGATGGCCTGGCCCTCCTCACCCTCCTCACCTGGGCCACTATCGTCGACGACAGCTCGATCCCACGACCCAGCCAGTCAGGAACGGCGGCGGGCTTCCAAGGCACGGCTGCATAATCGGGACGAGGTCGGGATGAGGAGATGGGGATGCAGGACAACGGCCAGACACGCAATGCGTTCCTTCGAAATATCGATATCGGTCGGTGATGAAAGAGGGGGAACAAAGAGGGGAAATCCCAATGCTCCCAAGGCTCCCAAGGATCCCAAGGATCCCAATGCGTGATGCTGGATCTGCAGCAGAAAAGCAGTCACGCGCGTCTATTTGCTTCGCATGCATGTCAGCAAGGACTCCAATCCGGTCCTGTCCATCGTGCCAGTGCCACTCCAGCCAACGCCTTACGAGAACGCTGCATGTGGGCATCATGCTGAGAGTGAGGACGAAGGGGAGGGTTATGTTATCATATCAGAACCGCAGGAGACGCGGTTTTTCCCACTCCCGCTCCCACTCCCACTCCCACTCCCGACCACAGGCCCAATCTCCTCTGCGGCTGCGAGAATTTCTAACATCATATCTGACGTATCGCTTTCGGTCTGAGATCAGCTTCCACAGCATTTCTTCAGCGAGACCTGGCTCGAGCGTGGGGGTGTGAGTCTCATCACGGTCCTCAAATCAGTTCTCGTGAATCGTGAAGGGGACTGCTGCCGAGACAGCAGCCTCACTTTTTGCTCGCTTCGCTCGTTCTAAGAATACAACGCCGTGGGCATGCAGCCGGTCTGCATGTGTTCAGATCAATATCGTCAGACGGACCACCGCCTTGTGGCAGATTAATTGATTCTCCTCTTGAGAAATAAATAAGTAAGTGGGGAAAAGCACCTGATGCTTCTTGGATGGAAGTATATATGACAGCATCTGCTCAGAGCTTGGAGATTTCCTTTTGGGCACCATCATACGTTCATCACACTTCTTTCCAAGCAGTACCAAGTCTTCAAGTATCTTTAGACTTACGTCAAGTCAAACAAGACCTCTCAAACAAAGTACAACCTTTCAAGATTCACTTCATCAAGCTTGGAACTATACCTGAGCAGTACGTACCACCAAGCCTATTCCGACCAAGCACCAACTCTCTTTCAACGACCCTCAACATCTACTACGCAAGGCTACGTCAACAATCTCATTTTCCTCTCGCAGTATCTCGCAAGACATCTCCTCTTCTTGAAAACTCTCGATACCTTCAAAATGGCCATCAACAACCCCGAGCCTCTCGTCATCCGCTGCTGCGGTTACTGCTGCAAGGCCGAGGAGTATGGCAATCACGATTACTGCGGTTGGTGTGATGTGACCGACTGTCTCTGAACTCCTATCTGGATCCGATTCGCTCTTCGGTCCCGATTTTATCAGATATCACCTCCTTCCTCATGTCCCTCTTCCCTTCCGGACGTCACCATTCATGATCATCATCGAATGGACATCATCACCAAATCTGTCTTTTCATCGATACCCACTCGCGCTCTAGGGTTGGTCTGCTTTTTTACCCCACGGAGTTCTCAGGGTCTGCCTTCGCTTCGACTTGATCAACTGGCAGGATAAGCCGGAAGGCAGGACGTCTCATTCACCTCTCATCTCATTCCAGCATTTCCCATCAGGAACGGAGCACAGGAGCGCAATCAATCACGGAATTTCACATTTTTTGCAAGTTGGACCAAATTGGGCATTTCGGTATCGCGAGGGAGCCATTGGAGCAAAGTTTGCACGCGTCGAGTTTCGTCTGTAAAGGATGAATGACCTCTTTCGGGATCTCTGTATGGGGCTATTATGTATTTCTACATCATTGGATACCTCGTCAATGAACCAATTACAACTTAAAACACTAAGCCAGTACGCCCCTGGTATCGTGACCTGACCTGACCCGACATGACCTGAGCTGAACTGGTCCCACCAATACAGTAGGAAGTGCAGTATCATACCATACAAATTAACAAGCTTTCCAAATATACCCCGCATCGGCGTGACCCTGCATGCAGCTGCACCAATACCCATATTTTGGCTGCCGCTGGGAATGAGAACGAGAACGAGAACTAGAAGCAAGTCTAGATTACGACAAGCTCAAAAACACCGCTGATATGCCCGACTTGTCATACTTGACATACTTTCCCTTCCCTTTGTCCACTTCATGGTATCGATCCCAGAATCTGCCATACAGTGGTTCGATCATCTGCTGCACCTGTCTCGCTAGCATCTCTCTGACTTCCTTTTCCATGCTCAAACTCTTATGCTTAGCAACCAACTCATCAAAGCTAGTGTTGAAAAGGCGGAATTTTTCCTTGATAGCGTCTTTATCTTTACTGCTGAGACTTTTCAAGATAGCCGCCGAATCAATGGCTTGAGCAGAGCCGGATTGGGGTCGTGCGCCTCGATTGGTGTATTGTACGTCGAGGAGATGCGTGGACGGTTCTCGCCATGCAAGTGAGTACATTTGGGCGCCGTTTTTACGCCACTTATCAACGTCAGCCATGCGGGCTGAGAGCAGAGGTTGGAGCTCCGAGGTCCTGATCATGCGCTCGATGACTGTAGCATTGTTGGCGATGAAGACGCCAAGTGTTGGTTTTCCTTTCAGGAGTGGTTTCGCCTTCTGCTCAAGGGCGTTGAGTAGGGTCTCGATCGTGTCGATGCAGTAATGGGCGAAGATCTGCTTCCCGTCCGCGCCGACGTCAAAAGACTTCAGACTGGGAATTTGATCCGATGAGTTGTTGGATGCTGCATTTGATTTCCATCCACCATCGCCAATCGATATCATGATGCTGGATATAGGGCGTAAGAAGTCCACCATGTTATGGAGGCGGATCACGGTCTCTGTGGTGATTGGTATAGTAGCACCATCGAGTGGGATGACTGGGAGATTAGCTACCCGCCGTCGAGTGTCCTCTAACAGCTCAGCTAGCGAGCCCTTTCCAGTTTCCCGAACGGGCTTTAATGCTGCTGCAAACGAAGGCTTCAGCTCTCCTGTTCGGCTTTCCAGATTGGAAGATAGATTTGACATGATCTCGACGATCTCGTAAGCGAGGTAGCAATCCGTGGTTAGGTTCGACTTGATATGTGAGTTTAGCTCACGAAGCGTCCTCGCCAGCTCCGATATTGCACCTTGGCATGTCAGGTTGAACACTTTCCCCCACTCGTCTCTGGAAAATAATGCGCAGATGTTGTCGTATTCTGCTAAGAAAGCCCCTTCCATCCCGGATGCATAAGTGCCCATCCCGTTTGTTCCCTGCCGATACACAGCTTCTGGACTCTTTTTCCTTGCGGTGTTGATCGACGCTGCGGAAAGATTTTGTAATGTGGCTGTCAGGTATGGCCCCCGTACGCTGGCATACTGCTGCAGCATAGGCGAATCACTAGAGCCCGATTGTCTCGCGACAGATGCAATGTATGAATTGATCAGGCCTAGCCGAGTCGTCTTATCTTGTGACAGCATAGGGAACGGCTTGTCCTTCGTGATGTAATGGAGGGGTTCGATTGGTCTTGAGTCTTCCTGTAGTATTCTCTGGAAATGTGCTTCTAGCTGTGTATTCCCAGATTTCAGCAATCTCGAGAGGTCCGCCACTGCTTGCTGATTCGATCGGAGATTCGTGTTCTTCAATTCTGAAAGCGCTTTATTCACACGCTTCACGGAGCTCAAGAAGGATGCCAGGCCGGCCTTTTCAGGGCTGTAACGTTGTCAGTTCTGCTGTTATCCGGGGGATTGTAGGACTGACCCTTTCCGTATAATATCTTCCTCATTGGTCTTGATATCTGAGGGCTGCCGAATCCTCTCGATAGCTGATATGACTCCATCGATATCTGCGAATGATCAGGGGGCGTTCAGAAATTGAGGATTGGACGTACTTGTTCCGAGTACTTGGAGTTTCTGGGTATTCCCATATATGGGCCCAATAGCTTCCTGAACACTCTTCCCACTAGATTCCAATCGTCCCAGGCATGCTGATAACTTTGTATTTAAGATGCGAGTCTTTTCCAGCCGGCTATTCAGGACCTGGTCGTAATAGTTAGCATGCCAGCTACCCTCAAACCCTCCCGTGCTGCCACTTCCATGTCGCATTTGCCTCAAAATCCATGGCGAGGGTGAGGACTCACTTCCACTTCCGCCCGCGCCTCTTCATCTGCTGCTTGTCTTGTGCCCAGACCCACGGCCATCATCGACTCTTGATACTTTGTAGACCATGCCTTACGTCCAAGCCCAGACATGTTTAGGTATGCGCTATACCGTGTTAGGCAAGGGGCGTGCAGTGGCTGGAGCTTATGTGGCTTGTGACGCCTTTTGCTTTTTGGACATGACAGAATCTGAGCCTCGAGTTGTTGAAGAATTACAGAACAAGATCGAGTATTCGTAGTTTATCATGTCATTTGACGTCAGGTACGCTCACGTTTTGATTGGATTCACTTATAGAGGCTTCCATTTACGGCAAAATCCCCATGTTTTAACTTTTGAGAACCTGCTTTTTAGAGACCGAATGAGAGGCCAGGGAAGGGCGAGTCCAGATTCAAGGATATTGCGATGCCGCGGTTTGATGGTGATTTCCTATCCGACAAAAGGTGAAGATATCAAAGGAGATTAGATCTACATATGTTGAAGCGCGAGTCGCAATGACACTGATGGAAGGAGACTTTCGCAGCCAGCCAGCGAGCCTAGCTGTTCAGCATTTCGGAAATACCGCGCTGGAGAATATGATCGTTTATTCGAAGAGACCTCCATCGTGCGGCTAGATGTCGCTTGAAATGCTCGATGATTTATTGCAATGGTATTTAGAGTTTGCTGATCGAATTGTACAGCGCCTATTCGCTCCATAGGTAGCCCTGTGTTGTTGGGATCTAAAATTGAACTCGTAAACCCTGCTTGCAACTCCATAGCATCCCTGAACCGAATCCGTTGATTTTTTCAAATATCACGAGTACCTCTGTACCTCCATATCTGTTGCAAGGTCCGTTCCATGATACTCTTCCTCAAGCCCGAGCACAAAGCCCAGTTCTCAATGAAAAGCAATGTTTTCCCAAAAAGGGAGTGCAATCAAAAATTCCTCCAGTGACGTCCCCGAAGGAAAGTCAACTCGTCTTGACACCCCGCTGTGCAATGGAGGTCTCGTCGAGTAAACAACCGTATTCTTGAGCGCGGTGTTTCCGAAAAGGTAAGTATGAGGAAGAAGAGAGGTTCAAGGAGGATCGAAGATTATATATTCGAAAAAGACGCTAGCTTGAGCTAAGCAAACATGAATGTTTGTCAATGGAGCAAACAGAGCAAACATCTGGCCCGTGCTCAGCCTAGAGTAGCCAGACCGTCATCAGCCACACCAAGACCGCCACACCTCACATGGGAAAACTTGAATTCGCGTGACATACCACTTTACGAGGTTAAGTCGACATCACATTGCCATGATTCCCACCCACCGGAGGTCTTCCTCCCTTCGTTTGACTAGTCATTCTTTCTACCCATGTTTGCCTTGATATGAACGGCCTTTGAGCCTCGTACATTCACTATGTCCTCTTCAATGCTTCGCACACGCGTAAACGCGCGGGGCACATTTCCTTCACAGTTCAACGGCTCACTTCGAACGCAAAGATGGGTACCACACCAAGATAAGCCACACGCCCGTAGTTTATTCTTGAGAACGAAACGGAAGGCAAAAAAGTCCCTCATGTCCCGTGCAACCACTATCGGAGTCACCTCCATCGTCATTGGTACTGGGCTCACATACATCCTCTATCGGAACGACTATGTCCAACCTCTCCCTCCGACACGCTTACGCAGCGAAATTAGGGCCCAGCGACAGAAACAACAGGCAGTTGATGAGAAGAAGCAAGAAATAGCCGCAGACAATGTCGAGCATCTCTCGGCCCTACCATTCCAACAAGGCAAATCAGTCTCGGCAGCTTCATCGGATGATTCGGCCTGGGGAAGCTTCAGTACAAAATTTGCCGTCTTCTCTTCAATTACAGACCTACAATGGAGCACAGTGACAGACACGATAGTAGACTTTGTCATGCCAGAATGGGCGAAGCTTTTACCGGACTATATCAGCAAGCTGCAAAGAGAATTGTCTATGGCACCAGGATCGTTGGCAGATGAGATATGGCAAGAAGCCCACGACCCATACATTAATCCAGAAATCGAATATTCCGCTTCTGTTAGGGTGTCCTCGGAATTATGTGATGAGGAAAAGGAGTTCTTGCAACGGCGTAAGAAGGTGGTCACAACTGCTTTAGCAAAATATCTAGGCATACCCGAGGAGGAAGTCCATCCTGATGATGTACCAACTATTGCTATGGTCGGGTCTGGCGGAGGGTTGAGAGCTCTGGTAGCTGGAACAGGCTCATTACTTGCAGCAAGTGAAGCCGGGCTCTTCGATTGTGTCACATACACTGCGGGTGTTAGTGGTAGTTGTTGGCTTCAAGCTATCTATCACTCATCCCTAGGCGGCCGCAGCTTTGACAAGCTTGTCGAGCATTTGAAAGCTCGAATTGGCGTCCACATTGCCTATCCTCCCGTGGCTCTGGCAGCTCTCAATTCCGCTCCGACAAACAAATTCCTGCTGAGCGGTTTCGTCGAGAAGCTTAAAGGAGATCCCGACGCGGATTTCGGGCTGGTAGATGTCTACGGCCTGCTTTTAGCTGCAAGATTGCTGGTTCCCAAGGGAGAGGTGGGCGTTAACGACAGAGATTTGAAAATCTCTAACCAGCGAGAGTACATAAAGGGTGGGAATCATCCAATGCCCATCTATACCGCAGTACGCCATGAAATACCTATCATCGAAGAATCATCCGAAATCGAGAAAGCCGCTGATTCTCTATCCGAAGAGACTAAAGCAAAAGCGAGAAAGGAGGCGTGGTTTCAATGGTTCGAGATCTCACCGTACGAGATGTTTTGTGAAGAGTTTGGAGCCGGTATACCTACTTGGGCTATAGGGCGCAAGTTTGAGAGTGGCAATGACCTCCCACACGACGAAGATGGTTTCCGTGTCCCTGAGCTTCGCCTCTCACTATTGCTGGGTATTTTTGGATCCGCGTTCTGTGCCACGCTCTCACACTATTACAAAGAAGTGAGACCACTTGTCAAGGGCCTGGCAGGATTTGGAGGCATAGATGATATGATTGAGGGACGAAATGACGATCTTAGCAAAGTTCATCCGATTCTTCCAGCTTCGATCCCCAACTTTGCGTACAAAATGCAAGACATGCTACCCGATACTACGCCTGAAAGTATTCATAAAAATACTCATCTGCAGCTAATGGATGCTGGGATGTCCAACAACTTGCCAATCTATCCACTTCTTCGTCCAGGAAGAGAAGTTGACATCCTTATAGCATTTGACGCCTCTGCAGACATTAAGACCGATAACTGGCTGTCTGTTACTGATGGCTATGCACGCCAACGTGGCATTAAAGGGTGGCCTGTAGGAGTTGGATGGCCGAAACAAACTGACACTGCAGAAAAGACCGCTGGCCAACTTGACGAAGCTCAAGCAATCACAACAGTGGAAGCCGAATCGAAACTCGAAGAAGCAAAAACCCACCAAATCAAACACCTGAAGAATATTGAGCAACAAGGCCCAAATCCGTCGAATAGTCCAGATGATGACGATGCTGGGGACCTCGGATATTGCACCGTGTGGGTTGGAACAACACAGGAGAGAGCCTCTTCTACTGAAGATGTGAAGTCAAAAGCTGTTAAAGAAGATTGGCAGCTCATGCAACCAGATGCAGGGATTGCTGTGATCTACTTCCCATTTTTGAGCAATCCGAAGGTTGAAGGTGTTGATCCTCTCACGAGTGATTATATGTCAACATGGAACTTTGTGTATACCCCGGACGATATTGATAATGTCGTAGCACTCGCGAGAGCCAATTTTGAGGAGGGGCGGGAACAGACCAGGAGATGTGTGCGAGCCGTCTATGAGCGCAAGAAAAAGAAGAGAGAGGAAAGGGAAAATGCAGAAAGAGAATTAAGGTGGAGGAGAAAGGTGAGACTGGGAATCGTGGGTAAGAAAGGAGAAGGGGACCATTTTCACTTGACATGAAAACCCTGCTACATGTTAATCCCCTACATATGACACCGATGCGACCAAGGGTGCGACCATTTCTGCGTCCTGGCTTCCAAGTACCATTTCTAGACAGAATTTCGTCTTCAAATGGGGATGTAGATCGCTCTCGTGACGAGATTTCGAGGCAATCTCAGAAAGTTCATGACAGTTTCACCGGTCTTGGTCCAATTTCATCGGCTGCAGCCGCCTCACGCACGGCACCGAAATGCTGTGGCGCTGGGCTGATCTGAACGAACTGGCCTTGGCGCCGACCCTAAGAAACATGGAGCTGGCATGTGGTTCAAGGCATCGAGGAGAAACAAAAAGACTTGAGAAGCTCTGTTCCAAGATATATTGGGTCTTGAGTACTCTGAGACCGTCTACTTTCTCTCCTTATTTTGGCATCCTGGCCTACCATAAATAGAAGCATTAGCCAAGACCCTGATCTGGATATTTCCAGTCTCCGTGACGTTGTTCTCCACAATCACGAATTTCCGATGGTCCTAGTTCTAGGGTGCGGTAAAAAGGGGGGCGTTGTCCAACCGTATGCCCGTAGTCGATCTCGGAGGGCTCGGAACTCGAAACTCGAAACTTGTGAATAAAGCTCCAGCTCTCAGAAACCATGTGAATTGCGAACCTTGGAAATTGAAAAAGGGACAAATGCTGGCTGACGTGGGACGAGATATATGAAGCCATGTATGAAACGTAAGGCGCGGTGAAGGCGCGATATTGAAATTTGAAGGTGAATGATGGCTCGACGACGGGCGAGTCTGACTTGCGGTGAACACTGGACTCAGAGGCCGGTGGCTTCTCACGTGCATTTCTTGGCTGCAGGAGGGTGGGCGCCTTCGCAGGGATTCCCCACCAGGTGGTTGTGTGCCTGGCTAATACAAGTAAAAGGATTTTCGATTGATATTGGATTTGATGCATTGCATCGCCGAATATTTGTGAACATCGGCACCGAACGGCGAAGACGAGGATACGACTGCGTTGTGATGGCCGTCCAGTTTGCTTGAAGCGTCACTCTGGAGAGAGAAGGGAGAAGTGAGCCTACTCCGATGTGTGTTGTCACTTGTACTCAGCTGGCGGCACGAAAAGCCTCACTTTGTCTCATGACACGAGCCCACCACGATTCTGCCCCTCAGCTCTCACCACAATCGCATCCGCGCAGCAAGCCCCCGACAATATGCAGAGCCGCTCCCTCTTCGATTCCCTTCTCTCGTCTTTCATAAATGCTCGCATCCCGTCTTAGAATCAGACTGTCCATGATTCCAATGTTTCCTTGCCCGCCTCAGCCACAGCCACTCAGACGCTAAGCCGGGATCCGCAGCTTTCTCACACCGCACCAGGGACTCCAAGAACAAGGCAAAGGCTCAAGCCAACCTCGTCACAAACTAGTTCGTCCTCGCAAACTCGGACATAATAATTGTGTCCACACTCTCGTTTGGTATATAGCCTGCGGTCGGCCTTCCTGCTGGCAGAAATGAACAGCTCAATTTGATCGCTGGATTGTTTGCTGGTCGTGTGGTCCATTCACTCACGTCGTTCGCTCTTCCCCCTCCACTCGTTCAATCACAACACTATACCCTACCGCCAGCACCCGCATCACCTTACGCGTTCGACACACTTCAAAGAATACCCGTGGAAAGGACTTGCTGCATGTTCGAGATTCGACGGGGTAGTGTGAAGAAAGACAAGTGATAAAGACCTCGAGGCGACTCTTTATGTGGCTCCGACGACCCTATATCTCTCTTCGACGACCTCGCGAAATATAATCACACGTTACTTCCTAGCAGACATGAACACCACATCTTACCTGAAGCGGAAGCCCAAGATGGTCAAGGATACCATGACACCTCCAATGGCACGATCCAGGTCCTCCTCTGAATCCTCCTCATTCGACGAATCCTACTTTTTCAAAACCTACGTTCCACTCTCGAGTCTCCCAACACCACCTCTCTCGCACTCCAGAAACAACAGTCGCCAGCAATCTCCCGAGGCCTTCTCCCCTGACGAGATCCTCGATCCAGACTTACTCGGTATGCATTCCCCAGATCCCCAGATTTCCTCTTCCCGGTACTTGAACATCAGGCTAATCATGCAAATTGCATCTAGGCCCGGCAATACATCTCACGAACTTGATACCATCTTCCACTTCCCTGACGACAGCTTCTGTTCCGCTCGTCCATGCAATTCTCACGCGCGCTGACCTCCCCCTTGAGACCATCGCCTTGGCTGTCTGCATCCTAGACTCGCTCAATTCTCGTTTCGCTCTGCAATGGCGGAAAGGCTGCCCGCTTACGGTGCAGCATCTGCCGCTTCCGTTCGGTACCACGGGTGAGAGATTGGAGACGCAACATATTGACGAGGTTCAACCCGAGCTTATTATTCTGTCGGCTTTAATCCTTGCTGTCAAGTTCTTGGATGATCACCAACAACGCACGAAGGAGTATGCTACAGACTGGGGCAGAGGTCTTTGGAGCTGTCAGCAAATTAACTTCACGCAACGATGTCTGCTTGAGAATCTAGGTTATAGACTCCTGCCATTGTGGGAGGAGAACATAATTCTAGGAGCATTAGAGGATATGGAGCGAGCTAGTCGACAGTATGAACCAGAGATCTATAATGAGGATGAGAATTGGGAAACAGAGACTTTTGGTAGTTTTCGAGGCCCAGCTTTGGACACGCAGCGAATCACAGGAAAAGCTATAATGGGACTCGGTAACCAGTTGACGCCTGTTGAGACACCGACGGCGGAGAATATCAAAGGCACGAGAGATGTTTCAAATGAGACGAGGACTGCGTTCAAGAAAAACAATGTTATGGGAGATTTGCAGTTTCCGGATAGGGCTGCTACTCCCAGAGAACCATTCCCATTATATATGGAGCCTAATACCCAGGGCTTTGGCTTCTAATACGATGGATTGGGCTTGAAGAGGAAATGGTGGAATGAGAGATGCCCTACGTTGACTTTTCTGCATTGCATAGCGATGGAGTTCTATACCACGAGTCTTTTGATCCTAATTGAACCTATATTATCAAATCCTCTATTATTCCAAGGAGTTTTGTTCTCGCGAGTGATATCTATTCCATGACTATGCACGTAAACACTACTTTCTTTGAAGCATGTTGGGGCCACAAACGTTTCCTCTCCGTATCGATACTATCTCGACTCCAAATACACATTTGCTTGGTATCAGCATATTTTAAAAGTCTTTCTAAACACTACAAACCCAACGCTCTAGCGTACATGTACTTTTTAAGAGACCCATTCCCATCTAACGCCACAAGCTCATGCAATCATACTCTCTCTGGTATTATGTATTTCTTTTATCGGCCGTCATTTCATATTAAATGCTCTATGATGAATCTATCGTCTTCTTCGTTGATTGCAAATGCCCGAGCTTATGGGGTTTCGCATCCCTTAGCTGATCCTCCGGCACACCACCCGGTAACTCAGAAGTGGAGATTTGAGAAGCACCGCCAATTTCCCCCTGTGGCGTAGTGGAGGATGCCGTATCCAGTCCCGCATTCACAGCCGCTAATGTCGGTTCCGACGCATTGGCTCGCGGTTGAGGAAGATTGCCAACGTTAATATCTTCTTCTCCAGCGGGTCCACTAGGTTTCACGCCTTCCTCGGAATCATTATCTCGATCCTTGGAATGGTGAGATTTGATACTGCTCGCTTTGCTGACATTGGCGCTGATGGGGCTCTCGGTTCTTAGGCCGAGGTCTTTGCCGAGTCCGGGAGAGGTCTGATGGCCGCCTTTCCAGTCTGCGGGAGACATTTCTGGGATGGGGGAGTCGATGCCTGGCTCGTGGATTACATCTTCTTTTCTTCCTCGGCCGGGTTCGGGATCGTATGCTCTCCAGACGACGGCAAGGCGGTCGAATGCTCGGGTTCCCTTTTTACTGGAGCCTCGGATGCCGTCCATTTTGTCCCATTCGATCTCAAAGACGCCGTTCTCGTCGGACTTGCCGTTCTGTTCGGGTCCGTTTCCTTCGAAGTAGGCGTTGAACCAGACGTGGGCAACGGCTGTAACCATCGTCCACCCCATGGAGGCTTTGTTTCGGCGCTCGAAGTCGATGTTGATATCGCTGGTCGGGAGGATGACTCTACTTGAGGGTTGAAAGACGACAGCACTACCGCCCGTCTCGGTACCAGTTGCTTCTGTAGAGCTTGAGCTGCTTGATTCTGCTTGGATCTTTGACTCGCGCACACCATCTACTTGTGTGGGCAGAGTCTTGCTGGGTTTGATATTGGCTTGGCTTTGGAATCCAGCCATGTCGGAGATCATATCTTTGAATCCGTTGCTACCCGGTGCATGACCCTCTACAATGACACGCTCTTTCTTGGTGAAGACGTGGAAGAGTTTGATGGTCTTGCCTTCGTCAATATACCCTTCCACTTGGACTTTGACGCCGTCTCGAAGACCCCAAACATGGACTTCCAGGATCTCGATTTGGCGTTCAACATAGACTTTTCCGCTCTTCGTCCATCGGTCCACATAGCCTATCCATCGAAGTTGGCTGGGAATAGAAACTCCTTGTCCGAAACCAGGTCGCATTCTCCTCTCAGTGAAGCGAGCTAAAGCCTCTTCTGGCTTCCACCCACACTCGCTAATCAGATAACTGCAAGCCATAGTCCCACTCCTCCCTTTCCCAGCTTTGCAATGCACAACTACTACTCTCCCATTTTTCGTGCCCGCTTTCCCACCCCAATCAGCTTTCCCTTCTTGTCCAAGCACACCTTGCACCACATCACCCAGTCCCTTCCCCTCCTCGCCGCCCTTCAGCCAATTCCTCATCCCCGCCATAATCATTGGCACCAATTTAAACGGCGGTGGATGATGATCCGGCCATGGATAATGCCTTATTCTGCCATAAACCTCTTCATCTGGGTACCCCGTCCCCTCTGCTCTGAACTCCCATATCGCCCATCCATCTCCATGTTTATAGTCTAGGAATTTGACAAGTTGATCAAGAGGATTTCGATACGCGCGCTGAGGGTAGGTACCCGAGGGGCCGGATGTAGCGATTATTTGATCCGTAACGTAGCAGAGGTCGAGGCCGGCTTCGGGATGGCGGGACCTTGGACCGGCGACGATTTGGCGGAGGAGAGAAGCCATGGTGCTATTGTTTTGGTAGAGAAAGTACGGGGATTGGGAATGAGAGCATTTTGTTGTGATGAGGTGAGTGAGGTTGTTGCTGCGGTTTGCGGGATGATCCAGACGTCATCAGTTCGATCCCTGGTCCTGCACAGCCACAATCTACGGACCCTGGAGATCTTGGTTGCGGGGCAGGTAGGGAACCTTATTTTGAGAGGGGGATGATTGTATCACCAATACTCAGCGAGCTTTTGCTCCAGTTGAAGATCTATAGCTCATGGACCGGCATTAATTTAATTAACGGTTTTCATTCGTGGTACACTGCACGAAATTACCTAGCTATCAAAATGACGCAGGGCATCAGCTTTTCGAAATCTCTACAAAAGTCCTACTTGCATGTTTTCACCTGTGTCCGGCAAAAAGCCTGAGTGGAGCATGTTACATCAACAAATAAGCCCCTAAGCAAAACCAACATAAATAAGGTTACAGGAGTAGAATCGCTTATGGAGAATGATCTATTGCTTGCTCTATACCAACAAGCCCTGACTTGTACAAACCGCGTTCATCTAGTTGCTAAACCCCGAAATATGCTTCGGCGACAATCCATTCCATATTTCTTTGTGTTGAAGATCCCCTGACTATCTAGCTACTTCTTTGGGCTTTATCGAAGTTCTGCAACAAGGCCTTGATCTTCGGTTGCTCATCTGCTAGATTGTTGAGCAGGGTTCTCAATTTGTTGATTTCGGCATCGTCCAGGAACAAATTATGGTCAAGATTGCAGTCCAACCACATTTTCAATATCTTCGTGATCGTCTCCGCATTATCAGTGCTTCGTTTTTCATGGTCAAAAAACGTGTTTATCGGTCTCGAGACTCCTCCCGATAATTGAAGCCAATTCGTCGTCTTGACTTGCAACATTGTGGCTCCAGTGCAGTGCTTGAGAACTTTTTTCGTCATGTCAACCCATTCCGACCTCGAAACATACCTAAGGCTATTATAAACAGTTTTCTAGAAGGGGATGAAATACGTACGATCTGTGCGGATCAAAGCGACATATCATCTGGATGTCGACGATAGCAGCGAGATGTCGATCGGGAACTTGGGTAATGAATTGCGCAAGACCACGAAGACTAGGATTCCCATTTGACTCGTCTATTGAGTTGCCAATGAGGAATTTGTTCTGAGAATAGAAAATCGGGCTAGCTTCATTGTAGATTTGCTTGTTGACTCGGAGAATGCTAGTCTTATGACACCTCAGGCGCTTCCTAGAGCGAAACTTGGTAAGGGAGCTCTTCGAAGACACTTTGATAGGTGAATCAAGCTTGAGGTCAAGAAGCCCATAGATGATATTTCGGATCTCAGGAGGTAGTTTGGAGAAGGAGAAGCTGGAATCCTTGTCCATTTTTGGACAGGTCAATAATGCCTTGGTTTTGGTTCTGACCATCTGGTAATAATTAGAAACTCCTTCACGAATATCTGGCTGTGAAAGTTACTTGCCTTGATTAAGTGGATGCCTAATCTCTATCCAATGTTCATGTGCATGCACTTCTTGATCGAGAAGATCTACCAAGTTAAGGAAGAATTGCACCTACACTCTTATCTCACGGATCTTTCTAGTATGTTTAATTGAGTAGCTATGCAAGAGATAGCAAAGACGTCTGGATCAACTCAGGTCACCTGCGCGTCGATTGTCACAAGGCTGAAGCGCTGTCAGGCTGAGCGGGGAGCAAGGATTGTTGTCTCGTCGCAGAGGCACGCGCTCCGAGGCTTGACAGAAACGATCGGGCACGCAATCGCAAGTCAACGACGCTGTTGGTTGGCCTCGCGCAAATGTAAAACATGCAAGTTGAATAAATAGAAAGGTGAACTGTTTCGACATTTAGGTATTTATGCCCGCTAGCGTGGTAGCCTCGAGCTTCGGTCAACCGAGAACTGCCCGTCAACACTCTTCGACAAGGAGGGGCACAAAAAGAAAAGCCAACGCATTTGCATGAAGCTCAGGAGAATAACACCATTATGGCCTCAACTGCTAGTGCAGACATGAACCCTTTGGAGAGCTCGAATCATGAGAACAAGATGAATCACGATATTGATGTCACAGAATCAACGAATCACGACTTGCCAGCGCGTACACTGGCTGAAGATGAGCGATCAGAGCAGACACGCGCGCAAAAGGAGGATCCTGCTACAGTAGCTGCGAGCGAAGAGTTAAAGCATACAACTATTTCTGATAAAATCGCGACCGTCTCTCGAGTCCATCCTCCTGATGTACAGACCGACTTTGCTGGCGAAGATAAGGACATGGGAGATTCTGCTAGATTTAGCACACCCGAGACTGATCCAACCGACGCGCAAGATGAAGAGATGAAGGAACGTTTAGCTTCTCCAAAGAAAAAGCGAGGGCGAGACCTGGAGGACGAGTCGAAAGACTTGGAGGATGACGGCGTTGATGAGCCAGGATCTTCAGCTGATGGCAGTGTTGTGAATGGCAGCAGAACGACGCGACTTGAACCAGAAAAGAAGCGTCCTCGAGACACATCAGAAGACACCTTGAAGACGGCAGAGAAGATGGCAGCAGTAAAGGTAAGCTTGCTTTTTGCTCGACCACAAAGCCTTGCAGTCGCTAAATACCTCTCGCAGATGGAAACTGCCCTTGCAGATTCCGCAAAGACCGAAACCACAAAATCCGAGGACAAGACGTCTTCCTCTTCACAAACGGAGCTTAAAACTTCCGAATCTCCTAGCAAACTACAAACATCCGCTTCTGCTTTTGCAAGCTCTGGGTTCGCTGCCCTCGCAGCCTCCAGTACCTCCCCGTTTGGCAGCCTTGGTGCCACCAAACCAAGTATCTTTGGTGGAAATACCAAGTCGTCTCCATCTGGATTTGGTGCTTTGGCTGCTGCTAAACCGGCAGAGTCTTCATCAACAATTCCAAGTGGCTTTGGAGCGTTGGGCTCTAAACCTGCGGCAGGTTTTGGGTTTGGAACTGGCGCTACATCAGGATTTGGTGGTCTTGGAACTGGCAGTGTATTCGGATCTAAGTTAGGGAATGGTTTTGCTGGTGGCGCTGGTCCAAAACTTTCTAGTTTCGCCGCACCTGGGAAGGAAAATGAGATTATAGGGTCAAAGCCAGCCAAAGCGTTCGGTGCTCCTGAGAGCGACGAAGAGGAAGAAAGCGACGACGATGATGATAGTGACGGCGGTGCTGCTCATGAGGACGAGGAGAGCGGCAAGGTAGAAACAGATGATAAGAAGAAGGTTAAATTGACGAAGGGTAAGCTTCTCCTCCAGCCTTTGCAAACCTATGCTGATCAGATCTCAGTTCACATTGATGATGGTGAGGCTGGTGAGGCCACACTTTTGCAATTACGCGCAAAGGTCTTTGCTATGGAGAATAAGGAGGATGGCTGGAAAGAGAGAGGTGTTGGCATGCTCAAAATCAACGTACCCAAGCCCTGCGCCAGCTACGATGAAAACGGTCTACCAACACCAGGCTCTTTCGACGCTTCAGGACTTGAAGAAGAGGATGCAGATGCAAATGCTCCTAAAGTCCCACGTCTTATTATGCGACAAGAGAACACGCATCGAGTGATTCTCAACACTATTATCGTTCGAGCGATGGTGTTTACAGATAAACCTGCCTCTTCATCTGCTCAAATACTATTCACAGCGTTCGAGGGCGAGAAGGAACCTAAACCAGTCAACATTCTCCTGAAGGTATGTGTCCCGCTGGGTAGTGTGATAATTGCTAAAGTGTTTCAGATGTCAGAAGCAAATGCAAGACTATTCAGATCTGAGATTGCCTCGATTCAGCATGAACTATGACAAGTACGATATGATTTGAAACAGGAACAGAACTACCGTCTCCCTTTCATTTGTCTTAGAAATACATAACATGTATTGTCTTTTCTGGGCGGGAAGGGATCACGCTAAGTGTTATTCGGATTGTTTTCACGGAGTTTGGAATACCAGCAATCACTCTGCATAGCGCGGGATATGGACCCATGCACACAAGTTGGCGGATGGCTTAGTGTGCATATAGCACACTTTTGATATTTATAAAATGCTTTGACTAGTAATATCGAAGCAGAAATAAAACTACGATAGACCAACTCGCAATTTTGATGACTTTCATGCACACGTGACAGCGCGTAACGCGACTCGACTTGGTGTCGTCAGTGTGTTTAAATCGAAGTAGACATTCGTGCTTCATGATCAACACTCGACCAGACCGCCAGCCATGGCAAAATTACAGGCGGCGACAGTATCGAACAAAATAGTACGCAAACGCAAACGAAAAGATGTTGAGGACGCCGATAGCCACTCCCCCGCACCAGATTCTAAAGCCGGCTCTGAGGCCTCATCCGGCACCACGATACCGACGAAGACTCACGATGGCGGTACAAAGCCAAGGCGGATTCTCAAGGCAAAAGAACCTCCTAGCCTTACTCGCAATGCATCCTCCTCCAAACTAGTCACAAGTAACATTCCCTGGCCAGCCTCTTTCCAGGCTCTTGAAAAGACGCATCGAGCACTGAACCTCGTCTTTACATTCTGCTGCACCCGAAAGCACCTCGCAACGACTTTTGATACAATTAAAACTGCGGTGGAAGGACATACAAAGCGTACATTGGAGGTTGAAGAGGTCGCGCGAATTGTGGCCCTGCGGCCTGGAGGCCTGAACTTCAGTTATGTGGATGAAGCGATGCTGCAGGTTGATGTGCGGAGTTCAGAAAGAGATGATACGTTTAAAGGCGGGAGAGCGAAGAGCTGGCATGCTGCTGGACCGCCTCCTGATGCGTCTGTGGGCGGAGTAACCGGTGGTGAAGGATTGGGTGAAGAGGAAATGGGTGATGGGAAAGAGGTGCTGCTGTTCGAATTCGTTGATGGCGATTTGAAGCGCCAAGTGCAGCATAAGAAGACGGGTGAGCCTGTAAAGGCTTCGAGGAAGTTGAGGGACGAGGATTTAAAGATGCCAGTTTTCAGTCAGAAGCAGATGATGGGTTTGATTGAGAAGAGGAATAACAAGTTTACAAGTGCTGTTAATGCCTTCTTGAATCGATGTCGAGAGGAGGGTATGGATCCCGAGGAAACGTTGTACAGAGAGGCGGAGGCTTATATTCCACAGCCCAGTATCTCTCGAAGCACGACCCCGAAGCCAGATTACAGTATTCTGCCCAAGACTATTCCTAAAGAAAGGCAGTCTATTTCGCAAATCATCAAAGAGCTTCAAGATAGTGAATGGTATACTGGGCAGATTGTCCCAGACGGACATCGAGTCTTTGATCCTCAAGAAGCAATCTATGGCGACTTGAACTTCCAGCTCAGTCAGGATCTCGTCAATGCTCTTTATAATACGAAGAACATTACACAGCTATATGCTCATCAAGCCGAAGCCATTAATAATCTCCATGATGGGCATCATGTCATTGTGGCTACTTCCACCAGTTCAGGAAAGTCTCTGATCTACCAGATCCCAGTCCTACATGAGCTTGAAAAAGATCGTAATACGAGAGCTATGTATATTTTTCCTACCAAAGCTCTTGCTCAGGACCAGAGAAGAAGTCTGAAAGAAATGATGAGATTCATGACTGGCTTAGAAGAGACGATTGTGGAGACTTTCGATGGAGACACCGAAATGGCCGATCGGAACCTCATCCGTGATGAAGGTAGAATCATCTTCACAAATCCAGATATGCTTCACATAACCATCCTGCCTCAGGAAGAGAAGTGGCGGACATTTCTCAAGAATTTAAAATACGTGGTAGTCGACGAAATTCACGTCTATAATGGTTTGTTTGGCTCTCATGTTGCTTTCATCATGCGACGTTTGAGGAGGATATGTGCAGCCGTGGGAAACCGTCATATCAAGTTCATTTCTTGCTCTGCTACTGTAGCCAATCCCCTTGAGCATTTCAAGACTATCTTCGGCATCGAAAAGGTGAAGATGACGGATTTTGATGGTTCTCCTTCCGGAAGGAAGGAATTTTTGTGCTGGAACACGCCATACAAGGATCCCGGCGACCCAGCCAGTGGTCGAGGAGACACGATGGCAGAAGCTGCCAAATTGTTCTGTCAATTGATTCTGAGAGGAGTGCGGGTCATTGCATTCTGTAGGATACGGAAGGGCTGCGAGGCTCTTGTCGGGGCTGTCAAGCAGGAGCTGGCCAATCTTGAGCGTCCCGAATGCATGGCTCGAGTCATGGGCTACCGAGGAGGCTATACGCCCCAAGACAGACGCCGCATTGAAAGCGAAATGTTCGATGGAAAGTTGATGGGAATTGTTGCAACCACAGCACTTGAACTTGGTGTCGATATTGGTTCCTTAGATGCAGTCATCACCGTCGGCTTCCCTTACAGTATTGCAAATCTGCGACAACAAAGTGGTCGAGCTGGTCGAAGGAACAAAGACTCGTTGTCTGTTCTTGTAGGGGACTGCTTCCCTACAGATCAATTTTACATGCAGAATCCAGATGAGATCTTCACGAAGCCCAATTGTGAATTGCAAGTTGACTTGCAGAACTTACTGGTTTTGGAAGGACATCTTCAATGCGCTGCTTATGAGATGCCGCTCCGCCCCGACGAAGATGCGCAGTACTTCGGCAAGAACACTCATGAGCTCGCTGAAGAGAGAATGATAAAGGATGGGCTAGGTTTTTATCATTGTCACGACCGATTTCGACCTATACCGTCAAAGTATGTCTGTATCCGAGATACCGAAGAAGAGCATTTCGCGATAGTCGATATCAGTCACGGCAAGAATATTGTTTTGGAAGAGCTGGAAGCCTCTCGAGCATTCTTTACGTTATATGATGGTGGCATCTTTCTCCATCAGGGCAACACATACCTGGTCAAAGAGTTCAATCCTGAACGTAAGATAGCCAAGGTTGAGCTGGTGAAAGTAGATTGGACAACGCAGCAGCGAGATTTCACCGACATTGATCCCGTCGAGACAGAAGCCATTCGTCGCATTCCAAAATCTCTTTCTCGGGCCTTCTACGGTCAGATCAAGATTCAGCAAACTGTATTCGGCTTCTTCAAAGTTGACAAGCGACGGCGGATTCTCGATGCTGTACAGGTCGATAATCCTCCCATCGTCCTCTTTAGCAAAGGGATGTGGCTTGATGTTCCTAAGCAAGCTCTTGAGATCCTGGTTGAGAGATGCTTGAACGTGGCCGGTGCCATTCATGCTGCCGAACACGCCATACTGAGTCTGATGCCAAATTTCGTGGTCAGCATGCCGGGTGACGTCCGCACCGAATGCAAAGCTGGCCTAAAGGAATTTGCACAGAAGGAAACATCCCGCAAACGCCCAGCACGACTCACATTCTATGATGCCAAAGGTGGAGCAAGCGGATCAGGCATTAGCACGAAAGCATTCGAGTTTATTGATTTGCTTCTGAAGCAAGCATTGCGACGAGTCGAAGCTTGTCATTGCTATGAGGGCTGTGTAGAATGCGTCACGAGCGAGCAATGCAAGCATGCTAATGAGGTCATGAGTAAAGCTGGCAGCGAAGTAATCTTGAAGAGTTTGCTAAACATGGAGATCGATCTCGATGCTTTGCCTATGGGGCCTGAGGATTTTAGCCCCGCTGGTATTGAGACTGTGGTGCTTGCCCAACCTGTTTTGCCTAGAGGAAGGATGGTGGATATCGTTGATATCAGAACGAAAGATGGGACTAGGACGGAGCGAGTGGTGGGACATCAGGATGAAGATGGGTCTGAGGAAGAGGTCAGGATTAAGGCTGAACCTGAGGATTAGGAGATTAGGACATAATGATTAATGGTCGCCACTGTATATTAATGTAATGCTATGGCTTGTATATGTAAAGCAGAGCCTGCTTAGAAGTCTCCTGAGAATGTAACGTTTTCTAAAGTTTGCTTGTAAAACTTCTGACCATGTTCTACATATAATCAAGGTTCTATCG
This sequence comes from Mollisiaceae sp. DMI_Dod_QoI, assembly GCA_009613015.1. Lineage (NCBI taxonomy): Eukaryota > Fungi > Ascomycota > Leotiomycetes > Helotiales > Mollisiaceae > Mollisiaceae sp. DMI_Dod_QoI. The sequence continues at coordinate 70,492 of VXCB01000049.1, forward strand.
AAGAGATGAAGTGTGGACTTATCTCATGCTTTTTAGCAAAAGCTAAGATATACTCTATTTTCAAAGATAAGGTTATTTCGTATCCTGGTGTACTGTACAAAGCCCCGACAAAAAGTCATTCTTCGGAACTATAAAAGAAAAGTAGGAAACTCATACAAACCTTCAAAATCATGTCTTCTATGCAGGGCTATTGGGTTCGATACTTCAACCCGCGCCACTTGCCTCAAAAAGTCTCTTTGCCTATTCTGGCATCAATCTCAAGTGAGTCTTGTCCCCCTGAGCTAAGCGAGTTGGCGCGTTATCAGACCTCCTCGCTCTAAATTAAGCTTTGCCCCGATGACTGCAGTAGCCCTCCGCCGAAATATTTATTTGCAGGTGACTCTTACGCTCTTCAAGTCTTTTTATAACACAAACACAGCAATACCTCCGCTTTGTACCTCGTGACCAAGACTTAGTATCGACCATTATCAAAGATTTGCGCTATTACTGCCATTGTGAGGCTCCAACGCGAATTCTTTAAATTGTTCTGCGCTCTGTGCTCTCTTTGTACAACTCCCACTGACAAGTCCAAAGCCAAATTCTCCAAAGCTTCTGACCATAGAGCGCAATCGTCTCAACTCGCCGTTACAGAATGGCTCAACATCCAACACAAATATTCGCCAGGCCTCCTCCGCTGACCCCGGTCAAGTACAGAATAATATTGATTTTAAAATAAACTGCAACTTCAAGCAGATTTGCACGACCATTTTCCGCACAGAATAAATTGGATCCGCCTTGCTCCCCCCTGCGCTCGCTTAACTAAGCGAGGAGAGCGCAAGCCGCCACTTTCAAGGCTAACTAGGTATTTAACTAGCATTTTAGGGCGCATTCATGAGATATTGCATGTTGCAGATTGGTATGTGGGCTTTCTGCCTTGTCAGACTATGAATAGGGTCAAAATAGAATTCAGATTTGCTCATCTTGATTGAAAGGCTCAGTCACGCCAACAGATAATCACGAGAGAGCTCGCGTCCGGAGGTAACCATTGTCTCCTACAGTTCCGACCCTTGTGGTGAGGCCGCATATTGGGATATTGCATCCCGGAGATGGAGTGATTAGATTCAGACGGTGAGGTGTGGGGCGGAATTCTTTACAGTAAAGAGTAAGAATAAAGATACTTATAAAATCACTTATTCACCCATAATGTCCTATGTTTTAAGAGTCCAGCCCCTACTTTCATCTGATTCAAATTTCAGCCAAAAGCATTCCCTCCTATTCACCGGGCAACTTCAAAATGGCACTAGTCTTGGCGAGCGCAAGTCTAGGACTTCGACGGTTATCTATTTCAGGGCCGAAGAGCGCAAGCACTTTTCTTCCTTCTACTTCCAAACATAAATCGAGACTTCTTTGTCTTGTAATTAACTTTACTTTAGAGACTTCGAACCCGAAATTGCGTCAACTACTCTTCCTCGAGTTAAAGACACTTCGAGTCTCTTCTTTGCTTGCGCATCCTTTGGTCTCTCTAATTCTTCACCTCTTTACCAAACTTCCGTCCACATTTTTGAGAATCACACTCATCATAACTTCAACAATGGGGGACCATGACCCTGACCAACCTCTTCCTCCGGGAAACACCAGTCGCATTGACCTCCGAAGTTCCGAGTACCAAGTAATCACAGCCCAACTCCAGGAGCTCATTGCAACTTCTAGTGCGTCTAGGCGCATTACGAGGAACTTTCGTTCAAGTCACTCTCCTCAAAGCATTGCCAATCAGACACAACAGTGGCAGATGCCATTCAATAGCGAGGATCGCACCCTGACGCCAAGTATGTATCTAATCAAGCTTGATAGACAAGGAAGGCTCTCTAACGCTTGCATAGACCTCGTCTTCCATGGTCGTCCGAATTACCGCCATTTGAATTTTGAAGGCGCATCTGCCCGCGAGTTATCGTCTTCAGGCCAATATCAGTTTGTCTCTACGCACATGGCCTCAGATATCTCAATCTCCGATCAATTTCTATCTACCACAGACTCACTGATGGAGACACACACATCAGAAATTTCGGCTGGGAGATCTCTTAGGCATAATACAAATGAAACAGGCTCATACAATATGGCCTACCCACCAATCCCAAAAGAAAAGAGTGTTTATTTGAGTGTTCCCTCAAACTCAAAGACTCTATCAAACCTTTCTTATCTTCCAACCTCATTTGCTCGGACGGCAGAATCGAATATCGCGGCTGTGGTCCAACCGTTTCGCTATCCACACGGTCCTCAAGATGCCGAGAGTAATGTTGGTTTTGACTGGGTTCAACATGCTCGACTTATTGGTCGGGATAATCTCTATACGCGTTCGTCATCAGGAGAGACTGCTATTTCTATAAATAATAGCCAGTTCTGCAGGCAAGAGCCGGCGCAAGATGCAACTCGTTTCGTCATTGAGCGTCCCTACACATACCAACCAGGGTTACACTCCACCATGTATCAAGATGAGAGTCCTGCCCTACACCGGGGTCCTAGAGCCACAACCTTGAATTTTCAAGCCCCGGGGAGGAGTGTTAGCACGGAAATGTTTGGATATCCTAATCCACAAGGAAGCTTTGCTAGAGCCATCAGCCCTACTCATCAATCAAAAGATATTTGCGCTCATTCCAACGTCATGCTGCCACCTTCCAGTTTCAGCCTTCAGACGCCACACCCCAGACCCTTCGTTGCTTCGACTATGAGGCTCCAAGAAAAAGGGCTGGTAGCCAGAGATCCCAATCATTTAGCGCCAGGTTCATCCTACAAAGGAAATATCTGGGCTGCGTCTTACTTAGACCAAGTCGAGAACCTACCTGATATTGAGAACGGCTCGCTGTGGCTTGAGGGAATACCACCAAATACACCACACTCTGTGATCTTTGATGAGATTTGCTACGGCGTTGGAGCTGTTTGGTCCTTGCACCTTAATCCGATAACTGAAATCCATTACACCATGGCCGCAACGCTCGTTTTTATGAAACCAGAAAGCGCCGCAGCGGTCATGAACAGATATCAACAGTACGGAATTAAAATTGGCACTAATGTGTTAAGGCTACGCTACAATCGTTTTGGTAGTAGGAGGAGGAACACAAGCGAGACGCGCGTTCTGCAAATTGAAGGTCCTGTTGAAAAGATGACTTGGATGTTTTGGAGGGAATATTTTAATGCTGCATGCGTCTATCAAATGGATCGCTGGCTGTACATCCCCTGTAACTCTCCAGGAAGGCTTAGAATGGAGTTTCGGTTCTCACGCATTGATGGGCAGGCGCAGACATGTCGTCAATCCCTTGAGAGGGATCGTAATATGCGCGATGTTCTTTGGAAGTATGGTTCGGATCCGTGCGAGCAGCAGGGATTTTTGTGAACGTGTGATCATAGAGACTACGATGTAAATTGTGGTAAGCATAAGGGAGTGTTGTAGTAAAGGATAGATATTTGTCGACGTCGTTACTACCTACATAACGGGTCATAGGTGGTTGCTGCTCATGCACTTGTATCAATATTACAGAATACACAAACTTAAATAATGCCGTTAGGATTCCTTTTTCCAATTCCAATATCAAGATATGCCGTATTTTTATATCGTTACCTATCTTGTGTGATTTATACAGAAAATCCTTCCAAGTTGATGATGTTAACAGGGGTGAAATGGCAGTCCCCTGAATTAAGCGAGCGGCTAGCCTATAGTCATGACAATTCAGTACCCTTTGACACCCTAAACTCCCATCTTATCCCTGGTTTTTATGGGAGCTCTCACGTGTAACAACAATCCTTCTATAAGAGGTTATTCAGGCTATGACGAATAAGCGTGTTATGTCAATGAGATTTATGTCTGAAGGGTTCAGGTCAACATTCTCTTTACTAGGTCTTCGCTCTGCAAAAGCGAAGGATTCTTTGATATCCGTAGCTTTGAATAGCCTGTACGAAAAGCAGTAACTATCCATGCCTCAAAAGTTCATTATCTGTAGTAAAAGACGAGCTCCAACAACCTATCAGCAATCTGTAAAAGAAGGAGTCCTCAGTCACAGCAATAACCATGAACCTAGCTGGAAGTAGACCGCTAAACCAATGTCTTGGAAACGAGGCATGGAAGGGTTTCAGACGAGAAATTTCCGGAGGGTTCCTATTCATTCGGACATTCTCGCCGATCGAGTACTTGCTCAGCTGCCTCGAGAAGCCCGTTAAAAGAACCTCCGCCCTCTTCAGCATCGCTTCCTTCGACACGCATCAAAGTTTTCCGAATTATGCAATCACACTGAAGTTGTACAAACTGTCATTCATCAGAGTATCGTGATACCATCTCATACAGATACTATTAGCAGACGCAAATAGGACCTTGCCACGAATCCGACAACCCATCCCAAGTCGAGATGGCGCACTGTCAACAAGGCATATCTTCATGCTATTATGATCAGTCAAACGGTCCTCAAGTCTTCGGCCCAAGTACGTACGTATTATATCTCAACAATAAGACTTGCGCTGAAATTTTCTTCAGCTCCCATTAACGCGGCTCAGGCTCACAGTGTCTTCGCACCCTTCCAGTTACCATCTGCCGCTCAACCACAAACAATAAATCCTCATAGAGAGGACCGTGTATCTTTCCAACCACTCGCCCATCATAATCCGGATATTGAAGAGCGTATTCGAGCTATGGCTCCTTTCGAGACACCACCCGATTCGCCATCTTTCTACTTCATTCCTCCGAAATTCCAGCAACCAGAAAGATGCGGGCAAAGCACCAAGTGCGATACAAATGCTCCTATCCCATCCACAGCTCAGGATCATGATCCCATTCTCGATGACCGACTTCAAGATTTTCTAGTTCAAGCCCACGTCAACCGCAGAATCTCCGACCTCCTGACCAACATTCCAAGGCCAACGACTTTCATGCCTTCTGACATGGTTGTGGAACAAGGCACGCTCCTTGCTCCTGAAGCTGGTACATTCATTGCATCCAATGGTCGCTACCAAGGAAACAGAAACTCGAACACGAACAAGCGTCAGATTGCAAATCTTGCTGATGTCCTGAACTGTGGACTGTTCTTGCAGAACATTCCAGGAAATATCTCACTAGCTAACATTTTTGATATGATCGACACTGGGGCTGTCTACGCACTTCATATCATGCCTCCGAATGGGCTACACAGCACTTGTGCAGCCAAACTAACGTTCATGACACCAGAAGGCGCGGCAAAATTCTTGGTGAAAGCACAGCTGGGAGTCTGGTTTGGGAAGCATTTGCTGGATGCTAGGTACAATGTTCGAGAAGGATATCTCTGTAACACGATGGTAATGAGTAGAGTTCTTTATGTGGAGGGCCCAGAAGCGATAATGACAATTCAGTACTGGTTCCAGTACTTCAGACAAGTGTGTATCTTCCAGTGGGATCGCGTCCTTGAGCGTACTTACCCTCGCTCTGGCAGGAAGTGCTTGGAGTTCAGATTTGCGCGTATCAATGGCCAGGCTCAGACCTGTTTACAGGAGATCCAACAACAGGAGGAGTTTGTAGGGCCTGTCGGCGCTATGTATGGCTTCGATCCTTGTGATGAACTAGTTTTCCAAGGCGTGGCATAGGGTCAAAATAAATAATAATTGTGGATTCGGATTCTGACTGGGAGTTTGGTAGCGCTTTGTATAATTCAATTTTTTTTTAGCAAAGGTTCTTCATTGATTTGTGCTGCTGAGACATACCTGTGGATGCTGCTGCTGGTTGGACATCTTCCAGATAAACTTATTTTCCCAAACACTGCTTGCGCCCCATCCCTTCTTTCCTAAGTCTCTGAGACGTTTAATAGGAGGAGAGACTATTGAATCATTTGATGGTTGAGAGGATTGTGTTTATTGAAGTTATAACCCCCCGATCCTCCCCCTCCGAACCAAACCCAAGCCCTGTCTTTGCCTGAGTCACGGATACGCGTGATACATGGCGAGGCTGTAATCATTCGACGCTCGATACGTCATATCGTACGATGTTCTCATAGGTGAATTCGTTTGTTTGTCGTAAATATCGGCAAGGCTAGGTCAAGTTCCACTTCGGATGATAAAAGTCGTTATCGCTTGCGATCTTTGACTGACAACCATCTCCTCTCTCCAACGTCCAACCCAACACAACTCTTCCCTTCTTCTATCAAAAGTATCTTGCAATTAGCTGATAATCGTGCAGAAGGTTCTGGGTCTTAACGAGATTCCGTCCCTCCTGCAAGATAGCTGGAAAGAGTCTTTACCTTGTGCCTTTGACCACAGCGCAACTTTCGCTCTCCATCCCAAGTCACCAAAAGGGACACCCAAAAGGTCGTACCACTATTGTCTAGTATCGACACTTTCGGCTCTCCTTCAGAGCAGAAACAGATCTTGCTTTATTGTTTGGTCTGCGCTGTCCCTAATTTCCAGCATTTTCGGCTCTCTTTCAAAGCAAAGATAGCATCCCAAATCCAAAACTCATACGATTTTGCCAGTCCGGTTCTTAACGTTTGCCACTTCGACTATTCTTTGGATAGTCACGATATTGTCTTCTGTGGTTCGTCTGCGCCTTCCCAATCACAAATCCGTTCACACCAGTCGCAGTCTGAGCAAAATTGTCTGATCTGATTCAGGAACGGTTCATACGTCAGTGAAGCCCAAGCGAGATTTATTTTGTGAGAGATACCACCACGTTCGGGCCCTTTCTTGTACAACAACGCTCTTGTCAAGAATACCTGCACTGCAATAGCGCAGTAACGAATCAAGCTCTATTCGAATCATCTCCCAAGGCGAGTCTTCAAACTTCGAGCAACTATTGCAAGATCATCGACAACCCAGCTTCCGTAGCGCACGGCTTACTTCGATCGACCGCGTAGCTGTGCAAAGAAAAGTTCGCTTCCAGATCAGATATATTCTCAAACCAGGAACAACACGCGTACTGAAGCAGGATGGCGACATTTCGACGCGGTTCGTTGATCGTCCAACCCGACAGCGGGTTGAAGGTCAATCATCGCCTACAATTCCTAATCGATGGTAAGTCATCATCGCTTCGCATATGCTGAGATATTAACGAAAAGCAGCTCCGATCCAGAAGGACCTTCCGCCAACTGCAGAGAACTTCGTTGCCTTTGCTATGCCACAACACGTAGCTTGGAGCGCTCGCCAACAAACAATTAGAGACTTGAACCTAGTTGAAGATGCTTTTGGATTCTTTCATACTCGAGGTCATAATCTGTTTTCGTTTGATGATTTTCGTGAATACTTAAAGGGAGGTATTGATCATGGTGTTGGCCATGGAGTTATTCATGGAGACGTTGATCGTAGAGTTGTTCATGGTGTTGAACATGGTGCTGGCCAACGCGTTGGTCCTGGCATTGACCATGGAGGCGTCGGCATTGGAAGAGAGCATACGCTTCACATGCACGTTCACGAAGGAATGAACGGAGGTGCTCATCACGACGGAGAATTTATCAGTAGCCGACAATCTCAAGGAGGCTCTGGCCCTGGAGGGGTTGGTCCTGATCAGCGTGCTCATCGACAAGGAGGTATTGTTTCTGGCGAAGGTCGTACTGGTCTGCACTCGTCCGTTGTTACCTCTGACCCGTTCCGGTAAGTTTGCCGAGCCCCTATAGAAGCGAAGGCGCTGACAAATCCGTAGGTCTTCCGAAGATATGAGCAATCCAATCTTCCACAACAATTTCTTAAATACAACGGACAGCGGTGAAAAGCGCTTCTATCATCGCAATCCCAAGAAGAACGGCCGAACCAAGACCCAGGCGCTCGCAGTCTGTAACGATGCTCCCGACACCGAAGACGGCCCGAAGACGATGTTATCTCAGGACAGTGATAACAAAGTTATCGGCCGCGGCGAACAGATTGTCAGCGAAGAAAATCCAGATTTCGCAGAAATCGCCAAGTCCCTCTCGGAGTACAAGAAGACCAAGGGCATCCATCATCCGAACACGGGCAAACGTGTTGCTGATGCTCCGTTCAGGCCATCAAGGATGGTCCAGGAAGAGACTGCCGGGTTTAGCCAGCCCGCGGAGGACCATCAATACCTGGGCGACACCAAATCCAAGTCGTACACTTCGCAGATTCGAGACCTTGCTGATGATGTTAACTGCTGCCTGTGGGTAACAATGTTGCCACCTGATGTAAGCGAAAAGGAGTTTCTTGCCGTCATCGATACTGGTGCTGTATTTGCGGTCCACATCAACCAGCCAAATCCCACCCACCCATGCTGCGCTGCAAAGCTTGTATTCATGAAGCACACAGCTGCCGTCGCTTTCTTGATCAAATGTAACTCGCAAGGAGGCATTCGTATTCGGGGTAATCGTATTAGGGCAATTTGGAACACGCATGGATACATGGATTATGATAGTCCAGAAAAGTCCAGGGTCCTCCGTATCCGTGGTCCTACCAAGTTCATGAACAAAATGTTTTGGGAGAGATACTTCAAAGCCTGTGCGGTTTACCAAATCTCTCATACTACCACGATCGGTGCGGAGCGTCCTAGCGAATCTATCCTCGAGGTCGGCTTTGCACGTTTGGATGGCCAGGCGGAGACAATGTACCATGCTATCCGAAAGGAAAAGTTGTTCAAGGGTATTTTTTGGGTTGAGTATAGTCGGGACCCTTGTGATCCAGAGGGTATTGACTTCATGAATGCATGTGCGGCCTCGCGTCAGGCGAGAAATTGAGAATGTGCGGTGGTAGGGTCTAAGGGCAGGGTCAATAAATTTTCTCTTCTTCTTCTCAGGTTTAGGATAGTTTTAGTGTCCGATGACACCTGTGTTTGTGTGTCTGGCATGTCACATATCCACTTCATAGAATAGATCATCAATGAATCTATTCCAAAGCCACTGGCCCTATCGCAGTGGCGCTGTGCAGTGACGGAAGCCTGGGAATCGCAAAGGTGTTGATATTTTTTTGTCCTCTAATTCCTAATATGCGCACAACATATATACCCAGCCACGTTGAGCATAGGCTAATTCGTGGTAGAAAGTCTCGAAACACTGACAAAAGTGTTGCTGTTGCGACTCGTATCTGTAGTTCGGATTCGAAGCTATCCCTTGCTGACGTGAAAGAGCTCGGACAACTATCCTGGTTGAGCATGATACCTCTATTCGACGTCGGCCTCTTAGACTGGAAAGCTGAGAGATATCGACAAAGAAGGCTGCGGTATGGAGATCTTGAAGAGTAATCAATGATGGAGAGGAGAAGCCGAATATTTATCAGTCAAAGAGGACGGTTATGCAAGCCATCGCCGTAGATTTGAGCGATATCTTTGACGAGTCTTGCGACAATTCTATGCGCATTTGAACCCCAGCACGACAGAAATCTGGTCCTCACGAACTAGTGAAGCTCCAGCAAAGATCGGGTGAGAGCAACGTATGCTCGAGGGAACCACTTCGTGGCTGCTGAACGTTCAGGACAGTGTAAAATGTGTTATGTTGGAGGGAGCTGTATCATTTGCTTCCATCCAACCAAACTTCTTGCCGTATCCGAGTTATGTGCGGAGTATCGTTGCTGGAAGTTGAGGTGTTCTTTGATATGCGTATGCCATGCGCTGTCTTTTAGTGACTGAGGTATGATGACCGGAACGAGAAGCTACTGTTAGGAGAAGGGCGAACTCATGATATTGAGAGCTCTTTCAGTCAAGACTTGAGACTGAAGATTACTTGCATGAATTTTGGCAATGGTGCTAAGAATAATACGAAGCGATCTCCTGCATTTAAGAACCATTTCCAAGGATCGAAAGACGGTATGAGGAGATGGTGAAGGATTAATTCCAAGGCTGTTTGGTAGAGGTTAGAAATCTTCTCCATTGCTAAAGAAGTGAGCAAAGTTATCAACCTACACAAACAAGTCCTATCTGCTACCATTACGGATTATGTTTAGCGTGCGAGTATTGAAGGGTTGAAGGCATCGGATCTCTGCAAAGTAAACTTGTTACTAGGTAAGGTGTGCTCGAGATCGCTCGGAGTGAAGGGTGAAGGGTGAAAAGCTCGCGAAATCGCCGAAATGTAGATCCAGCTTCTGTAATCGGCTATGAAAGTGGGCAGGGGGGAAGATATCTGTCCTTGGGTGCCGTTTAGATCTTTCCGCAGTTGTGGTCTTGTTAGCAAGCCATGCGCTTGGCAACCTCAGGGCTCTCTAGAGACGCATACCACAAGTCATCCCGTAGATTGTGGTCTCGCAACTGATCAAAACTGAGAATATTGCCATCTTCAACAGAGGAGGGGTGGTCTGGTAGCAGGGTACTGGTGCGGCAACAGCATGACATCCTCGCCGCCAGGGTAAAGCCAAATGCGTAGCTATGTAGACATACCAATAAGACATATCAACAAGGCCCGCAGCGCAAGAGTCTTGGAGAGCCAGGATCCATATTCATCGTTACGTAATATTTTTCACTCGAGAGTGGAGTGAAGTGTGTTTCATAACTCATTCCAGATTCGGCTGGAGATATCGACATATCGGCTTAGCTTCCATGGCATTGAGAAAGGTACTCGGAACGAAGATCTGCTTCTGCGATAGTGAAGGGTGAGAAATGAGTAGTAGATAAACCGTTGCGGATCGAGGTTGTGAGTTATGAGCTGCTCTTTTCGCTCAAGGATATCCTTTGGACTAAAGTTGCCTTTCAGAATAGCCCTGGAGGTTATCAGCTTATAGTCGACAAAGAATGCGATCACTAGATAAGACTTACTATAGCAAAGAGGTATCAGATTTTATGACAGTGAAGAATGAAGGAAGGACCGTGAAGATGCACCGTTTGGTGGCTGCTAGTTGTAGTTTGTGGGCTGCACTTTTCGCTAAAGGGTTCCCCTTCGACTAAAGCAGTGGGCTCATCTTCCAAGCCAAGCTGTAAGTAGAAGTACTATGTGGGAAACTAACATTCATTTCGAGAAGGACACACAAAAGGCAGATTAGATCTTCTTTCGCAATATTGGACGATGTTGAGATGTCGCGAAGGTGTCTTTCACGCTGGTTGCTAAATGCTCACTTCGCTCGAAGATTCGTGTTTGCCAAGAGTGAGGTCTTCTCTCCAGAAATTACTTATTTGCAGAAGGTCAGTAAAGAAGGTCGAAAATAATCACGAGAACAAACAAGCCTCACTTGACGTGGAGCAGGTCTGCATCTATGGCAGTGAATGGTGGCGTCGGGATCGTTGGCGGTCTATTGTATGCTAATGCTATGCGTTCGCTTCTTTCAGGGGTTTGTTATCACGAGCACAGGCTCGCTCGTTTCTAGAGTAGGCTGTCTGCAGAGGGTGGGCAAGGAAGTCCCCAAACTAATCATCAATAAACAAGCTCCACTAAAAACAAGGTCCACCCAGAGCATCTAGCAATTGCTTAGAAATCTTGTTTTCGTGGTTTGCTAACCAATAAGTTCCAAATACTCGCTTCGCTGAGGGGTTGCTTTTAACAAGCAAGAGTGTTTGTCCTCCAGCACAGGCTATGAGCAGAAGATGGACGAGGGAGAACAAAAGTGATCACGAGAGCGAATGGATCTCATCGAATACGTATCATTTAATTCAAAACAAAGCAGATTCATATAACTCACTTTTGCTTACTTCATTAAAAAGAAAATCCTGCCGTTGCCGCTATATCATGGACGCACACGTGACGGTATGCTGCTCTGGCCCTCTGGGGCCAGTGACGATTGTCTATTGACAGTAGAATATAACTTTCAAATGAGACAATGACTCCTAATGAGCAGATTAGTAGGCTGAAAGTGCTTAGAGCACGAGATTCGAGGCCTTAGGGTTTTCGTTCTCGTTGTAGTCGGGCTTGGAGTTGGTTTTGTTTGCGAAGCGTGCAAAGTGGCAGGGAATAAAGCATCAGACTATGGCCTGAATCCTGTACATAGACAATCAAGAGTCTGAATCAATATTATTACACCAGATGTTACTGTGAAATGTTTGTGATACCTATTGTAAGTAGCTGAGAAAGGCTGAGAGTTCAATAGTGTGAGGTTGCTGAAACGTTAATTTACGCTAAGACAGCTTGGGATAGTACGGTGCCCACACCACCTACCTACCTAGGTACCTTAGACTGTTTGTCTAGGACAAGGAAGGAGTGACTCCTGAAACATCCAAAACAGGCGAAATGCTAGAGAAGCCGCCTGATTCGGTCAAGTTAGTCCGGGAGTTTGCAAGTAAGAATGATCACGTGACTATTAATGCGATTCTCAAAAACTCAAGAGGTTGGATGCGCCCTTATAACGAGGTCACGTTAATGCATAGTAATTATAATAAATTCAATGTAATTGCAAAGTTTAAAAAGAGGGACTGAGCTATAAGTAATATTATATCTGACGTTCTAATCTAACTTAGGCTACTTGCATTGCCAACTTTCCATTAATGAAGAATTTATCCCTTCTATCAGGGAGGTTTTTGATAGCATAGCTGCTAATATTGAAGGGTCTAGATGTGAATTGAACACTTAAGTTTCGTTCGTAAAGAAACCGATTTCTTAAGTCTCGCCTGCTAGTGAGACGAGGCATATCACGTGTTAATTCTGCGTTCATGACTTGAACGTTAAGATGAACCTCCTAATACACCTATCAGCCATACAGAAGACATTAACTAGATGCCAGAATACCTCAACTACCGAAATACTTAGTTCGATTTATAGTCAAAGATATATTAAAATGTTCAGTCGCATTGGATGTGATAAGGTAATCAACTTGAACCAATGATGTATACAGGAGGTCCATGGCTGCTGTATAAGGGAGGAGAGTGTGTCGTAGCTCGAGCGTTCGATCGCTATCATAGTATTGCGCCTTCTAGACAAAGGAGCTCTATTCAGACTTGTACGGTTGTGACCACGGCAACCGAGAAGTAGCTGATCTGGTTTGCAAGGATGGTGAAAGCAAGCATCGTCTAGCAGTAGCGACTGAGATGTAAGTTTCTACCGTATCTTTGTCCTGCACTTTTACGTCCTAAGTGGTGAGATTCGTGTGTCCTCGCTTCAGCTCAACTTCTAAACTTAAATAACTGCTTTACACAGGGCCTGGGAATAAGAAAAGGTCTCTCGAGGTCGCTCTAAAACTTCTCCAGTATTTGTTCTCAACTACTTGGGCTTTGTAGCTATCATGGGTTGAAGCCTGATGGTCTTGCGCATTTAGCTAAGTTAAATGAATCTCCTCTAGAAGTAAATCTCTTCTATCTAAGTTCATGCTGAAAGTATATATAGCACGTAAGAAATCACCGCGATATCACATCACCTACTAAATTAGTGTTTTTGTCTTAACTTCTGCACGTAGACACGATTTGGCGCATACTCGCTTGCAGTTACGTGACCTGCAAGCGCATCCTCGAAACACATTTGTCTTTGGAAATCACCCAACAACTTCCATATCGCATGTCTGGGTTTTCTTAGTACCTTCGACCAAAAGTGGATAGCTGCATTGGTTTTTTGTTTTTGCGAACATGGATTTTGCAGAGACATCAAAAGAAATTGGAGGAGATTTACGACGATTCTAAACCGGACTTAACCATCGATAGTAAGTCTTGCAAGCACCTCCGTTGCGCATTGATTTTGGTGCTAAGAATGAACAGCGCAACTGGTTGAGATGTATATTCGACATCCAGAGACTATATCCAAGAAGTATGAAAGATCTCTTCACGAACGGAATGAGGCTTTCGAGTCCAAGATGCGACATCTGCATCTTGCCGAGCGCAGCATAGGTAAGAGCTCGAATCAGACGCAACGCGAGCCAGCTGACGAAAATACAGCATTAGAGGATGAAGTACGCCAACGTCGACAAGAAGCACCAGGAAGTTTATCGCGTTGCGTCGACTATCTGAAGGAATATGGATGTATGTAGAAGCGTATCCCAACCGACTATCTCAATATGCTAACACAACATAGACTGGAAAGCCATGAGCGTACATTTCCCCAATATTGCCCCATATGAGGTGCTGCCTCGTGGAACTATAGCCTATTGGTTGGAAGGGGATGCTCCTTTGACGTGGATGCTCCTTGGAAACGAGAACGGGAAAGTTCTACAACCTGGCACGGAAGTCGCTGCCACTGTTAACGCCTACTCGAAATCTTCGTCCAGTGTTCCACATGCACTGCCTACCCAATCGAATACTCTTTACCATGAGGAAATTTTCAAGCCATCCAACCAGCATGTCAACCAGCCTCAAAATGTCTCCGAGGACATGCGACGTAAAGTAGCAGAAGCTGGAGTCGACATCAATAACATTGCATACAAAGGCAACATCTCGCAATCTTTTCTCGAGAACAGACTCTGTGCGGAGGCGTACAACTGCGCTATTCATGTCTCCAATATCGATCCAAAGGCAAGCGACAAGGAGGTCTTAGGTATGATTTGGGAAGGAGGGATTCAGAAGTCCCATAGACTGCAACCTGTTGATGGACTTCACACAACATGCGGTGCAAACTTTGCCTTCAAGACACCTGAGGCGGCTAGGGACTTCCTGATGCGATCTCGCACCGAAGGAATGTGGATCCGCGGACTTCGATTATTTGCGACAGCCAACATAGATAAGTGTAAGCCCATGCAACAGACCATGTTGTACCAGACGAGGGTTCTCCATATCATTGGTCCTGACGAGAGCCTAGATGCAGACAAGCTGGAGGACTTATTACATGCTCATATAACCTTCAGACTCGTTGGACGTCAAGAATGGAAGGAGAGGAATTAGCTGAAGTGCGTCGAGTTAGCCTTTTGTTCGATCAAGGGCCAGTCTTGCCAGGCAAAGAAACTAGTCAAAAGTGTTATGAAGATGATGGGCGCATATTCAAAATGCCGTGTTCGGTACGGACTTGATCCATGCGACCCCGCGAGTGGAGAGAGGTGGAACGGGCAGACGCACTTTGGAGCTTCCACCTAGCTCGATGCCTTATTCTGGTTTACTTTTATTCCGATGCTTCTTGGCCTTTTTTCTTTTCTTTTGAAGGTATCCGCGATGGCTTGGTTTCGATGCTGAGACCGGTATTGGCGTGATCTGGTTCGGGAGATTCTGCGCTCGGCTTTCTGACTTGGGGCGTTCCGGCAATGAGCAACAAGGCCAATTAGGTCGCATTTTGAGAGATTTCAGGTGCTTCTCGGCTCCGTGGTTTCGTGAATTTCGTGGAAATTTTACATGTTGATTTCGCTGACTCGCAGAAAAGGGATGCATGAAAAGCATCTTCTAGGGTAGACAATAACCCAGACAGAATCCTCTTCACCTTTGCTGAACTTCTGAGAAGATTTATCTTCGCAACTACTAGTCACATTGTTTGACCATTTGCAGCGTGGTACTGTGCCTTCGAACAGCAATTTCGACGACCTGTTCCATGCTTCTAGAGCACGCGGCCAACTGTGCCCAGAACTTGAGCCATCACAGTGATAAGCCCATAACTCGTGTTTGTTTCCGCGACTCATTGACCTCAGGTAATTTGTAAGTAGCTGTCCTTATGTTCGGGAGATACCTAGATCTCAACATAATTGTCCATGGGATTCGTAATCGGCACCTCCGCAGTGGTGTATACCATTCCGAGCAAAATGCCTTTCGAACAAGATCATAACCTCCTCAGCTTTCGGTCAGTCGTGATGACCCTCTGATCTTAGCTACCTGGCTACTACATCTAATGGGAAAGAGTGGCCCCCTGAGTATAAGCGAATAATCACGTGCCTTTAGATCCAATGGCCACGCTAGTCTTCAGCGTAAACGCGCTCACATCTTCGCAAGCAGCGTATCTTGCGACAATCGGCTATCTTTCTGAAATCACCAAACTCAAATTGATTATGGCATCTCCGACCTTGCTCCAGAATGTCGTGGAACTGTTTAGACGCCTGGGGAAAGCGGGAGGATCCAATACTAACCTTGGTACGGCCATGTCCGCGCAGATAGAACACAATATAAGGAGATGTTCTCCAGATGAAAAGAGCCTTCTATCTCGACGCTTCGAGACAGCATGTAGGGCTATTAAAGTTGAAGCTGAGAACTAGGACGGTAAGTTCTCTTACACTTCCAACGACATTTTTACTGACATTTGAGTGCTCTGCAGAAAACTACATCTTATTCGATGAATTGTGGAAAGTAGTTTCGTTCGGGAGGCATACTAAGGAGCTAAGGAGTTTGAGAAATGGTTGGTCGTTGAAGGTAAGTAGCACATCCAAATACTCCACAAGCCGTTTTAGCCTCCTGCAAAGTACCGACTCTGAGAAATCCTTCAGCCCAGAGCACGTTTGTGAGATCTCCTGCCGAAAAATCCATTCGAGAGTTCCAAGCACAGCCGCCGCCCATTAAAGAAGCCAACCTCCGAACAGGGAGCAGCCGGCGTAAGAGTTATGACCGAGACAGCTGTGATACTACCTATCAACGAATTTGTTTCGGGATAAAGCGCATAGAGTCTTCTGCGTTAACGCTCAGGTTTCAATATTAGACTTCGCTTCGGTCTGTGGCCTATCTTACTTTGGCTTAGCGACGTGGTGTTTTGGAGTGGATTTCGGGAGTATTGGTCGAAGCTAGGGATATAATCTTGGCATTGAGTAAGGGTGCTTTTCAAGATGAAGTTCAGGAATGACGCTCAAAAATATGTGCATTCACGGCCTTAGAGCAAAACTTAAAAGCAGCAGAGATGCGAGAAAGCCCGAAATTGTCCGAGGGCGAGATGACGCTTGCTGAAAAGTGACATATCGGTCCCACTCGTTCTTCTACCGTCAGATGCCTAGCAACGAGACCATTTGGTCCCATAACGGTTCTCATCCTACGGCATTGCATTCCCAGCCAGCTAGTCGGAGATGATAGCAAGCATTGGTAGATAGCTGAACAATCAAGTCTTGCATCAATGGTTTCGTAACTGCCTTGCTAGTGATCAAGCTACAGCTACGTTATATGTAAAACTCGCAACCGTAATTTTAGAACCATGGCTTACTAAAGCAGGACTATTGACTGCAGCTAACTCCAGAGAATGCCTGTCTTGAGGGGAGATGTCTCCTGCCCACACGACGATAGCTTTTGAAACAAGACTTGCTGTAGATCTTCGTACCTTTGCAGAAGAGCTCTCTTCCACACCTATATGCTCGGCCCCATAATTTGCAGATATAGCAGCTCGCCAAGCCCTTATAGCATCTTCACTCATTAGATGCTGTATCTTCGCGGACGCGATCTTCGAAGAGCCAGGTCACGTGAACTTTGCGCTTCCAAGTCGATTGGATTCACTTCTTTCCATCCGAACTATCTCATTCTTTTCTTTTGTTCTCCCTTAGCGTGGTTTGCAAGCTGCAAGCGAATTATAGGTTATTTTTCGAGGAGTTAAGCCATTTCAAGGCCATAACTTCTCCTTGACACAACCTCTTTCAGACATCACATCCACCACAACTATTACCATCAGCAACTTCACAACGCCATCAGTATTGCGTCAATTACAATACCTAGCGCATATAATCGAATAAATCTCTTCATATTCTGCCTTGGTTTGAGTCGTTCCAGCTATGTCTGCCTCGTGTAGATCGACTGTGCCGCACAATGCAACTGCACATGAACAACAACCATCAAGCGGTAAGTAGCATGTGTCAAAACGCGCGCCTCTCCCCCATGCTGACAGATGAGTAGACAGCACCTCATCTCGTCAGGTCACGGCGCGCACGGAGCGCACTTCTTCTCAGGAGAGCGCAGGAAGTTCCGGCTCGATAGGTACAGTAACTCTACTCCACCAACAGGCATCGCACTGCTGACACTACATAGTGCCATATTTGCCTCTTATACAAAGAATTACCAAAAAGGTGTTGTCTTTCTTGGCGTTCTTGCAGAATGGAGCGGAGAAGCGTGAGACATCTTCATGTCTCCAACATCTTCACAGCTAACAGGATGTAGACGGCCTTCGACGACCATTGAACATCTATGAGTTGCTTCAAGCGTTGCTTAAGCTTCCAAGTAGGGCGCTCATCGCAGAACATAGTCCATGCTAACCTCGGCATAGACTTTATTCCCTCAAAGCACCCCTTCCGAAACCTGGATCGAGCCACCAAAATCGCCCCCAACACGTGGCATAAGTTTCCAGCACTCCACTATCTCGACACAAGCCTCCTCACAGACACGCAGACATCTGCTGATCAGCCCGACAAATGGCATGGGTTTCCCGCTCTCCACTATCTAGATCCAAGTATTTTCCCCAGCACCAACACTTCTGCTAGCCAGCAAAAGCCTTTGTTGTCCGCGGCCGCAAAGTACTTTGTTCCTGAATACAAGCGTGTCGTTCAAGTTACAGAACAACACCATTCTCAGGAGATTGCCGCTGAAAAACTAACACCAGCTGTCGTCCCTCACCGCGAATTCGAGCGATCCCGTAAACGCCAGGGCTTGGAACGAAACATGTCACTGGAAACCATCCGCCAAGCCCAGCTGGCAGGAGTTAAACTCAACAAGGAGTATCAGGGTGAAATCAACAAGTTCCACCTGAGAAATGCAACTTGCACAGAAGCTGAGAATGTTTCGGTCCGTGTGGAAGGGCTTCCAGCTGATGTCAAAGCGGCCGAGGTCTTCGCGGAAATATACGAGGGAAAGGTATTCAGCTTCTCGTTAAATCCACCCAAGCTGCCTCGATACCCCAGCAGTGCCGCGAACATCGCATTCATGACCACCCAAGCCGCGAATGCCTTTCTGGAACGCGCCATCAATCTAGGATTCTGGGTCCGAGGTGTAAGAACTCGAGTGATGCCTAACAGGAACATGTGTCGAGCCTTTGAAGGTGATATAGAGCAGTCTAGAGTCCTCCAAATCCTTGGTCCAGCAAATGTGATCTCGACTGTTCCGGTTATGGACTTCCTCCACTATTGGGTACATTTTGAGGAAGTCGGTGTGCATGAGTGGCACGATAATTCAGGAATGGTTTGCCTTGTCGTCGAGTTCGAGTCCATCTACGGACAAAGTCGTCAAGTCAAAATGTGCTTCGAGACCCAGTGGATGACCACCGCGAGAGGTAAAGGTTGCCAGGTCAGCTACGGTCTAGATCCTTGTGATTCTACCGCTCATCGTTCCGCATATTCTGCCAGCTGGTCCATAACCAACTGAGCGAGATGAATCAGCAAAACAGTGAAAACTTCAAGCTTGCGCTGCAGACTTGAAGTCCCGAGGTTGCTCTTGGGCCCTATGGCCATCTGCGGCTTGTATGATTGGGTTTCTTTGGTTTTTGGACATTTTAGCATGGATTCGGCGTTGTTAATCTTTTGACCGCAAGAGCAAAACTGGCTTGACAAGCAACCATTGTTTTGCCTGACAATTGGCCTCCCTTGCCCTCGCTCTTATCATATGAAGATTTCATCATCGATCTCGACATCGGCGTTTCGGATTCGGTTTCCTTCGGCTTTGGCATTTTTAGGGTTGCATTTTGCATTGCGGAGAAATGCTTCTAGGTCTAATCTCCAGTTCTACATTTGGTAGAAGAAGACTTCATGGGGATCTGGCTTTCTCGACGTCAGCATAAGGATCGGCGCATTCTTGGAGCATGGCTTGGACACTCCGACTGGAATAATCCGGGAATGAATTAAGGAAAGTAGTAAAACAATAAACCTCATAAAAACGAAAGATCCTACCTTAATAATGTATAAACAGGTTGCGCTGGTTTCCAAATAATGGTAAGTCGTTTCGCAAGTTCTTGCTACCCATTTTATATACCCTTCCGCTCGTACCGCAACCCATAGCTATCTTGAGACAAGCGTTCAATTCTTGAGTGGAGTCACACCGCTTCTCCTTCCCTCTTAAACTCTAGTCGGGTCGCAAGGACCTATCTGTAAATGCGACTCAAATTCCAATAGTTAAGGAAAGCTACCTAGAGCACGTCTTCTTCCCAGATATTAAATGCTCTGGCTCCATGCCCTGAGTTCATGAGTGCAGCTGCCTATAATCATTGCACACACATAAAATAAAGAAAGCCTCCTCACACCGCACTAGCGGCGGTTACAGTCAAAAATATTTGCATTTGCTAGACCTGCGAGACCTATGGATCTACTCCTGCGAAATCGCTCCGCCCGTATGTCCCGACCAAGAAGAACTGCGATGCTACTACTTATGATATCAAAGCAATTCCTCCGCAACACTCCCTTGTAAGAATCTCTTGTTCACCAAAGTACCTGCGCAGTGCACCGAATAAAATACCCGCATCGCAGTCTGAATAGACACATACTTTAGTTGGAACTAAAATCAACCAAATCCAAGCACTCTTTTGGATACCGCCGCAACCACTGGCTCGCCGGTATTATTGATATCCTGTTCAGGATTTGGGTAGTAGAAAGCAGCGACAGCAATGTTGATATACACGATGACGCAAAGTGAGCCTTCGAGATAGTTAGATTTCTGGTCTCTTAAGAAGTTACCAACCACAAGAATTGCCAGTATCAGGACGATAATGTTGAAGAGGTCAAAGTTCAAGTCCAAGCTCTTGTTCAACCCCCAGGCAACGAGAACAACGAGAGGGCCATTGAATAGCGAAGTCTGAATGGTTGCACCAAGGACGTGAGCAAGAGCCATGTTCATTTGGTTATCCCAAGCTTC
This sequence comes from Mollisiaceae sp. DMI_Dod_QoI, assembly GCA_009613015.1. Taxonomy (NCBI): domain Eukaryota; kingdom Fungi; phylum Ascomycota; class Leotiomycetes; order Helotiales; family Mollisiaceae; species Mollisiaceae sp. DMI_Dod_QoI. The sequence continues at coordinate 90,968 of VXCB01000049.1, forward strand.
GTCGATTGCAGTAAGATGCTCTGCAAATTTTTCAACAAGTGGCACAAGGATGAGACCGACGAAGCTGTCAGAGACGCCGCGGTCTCTTACAATAAATTCGATCTCTTCAACCAAACTGATGGCGATGATGGTAACCAACGTGATCGCAACGGCAAGTGCAACTACACATTCAGTGAAAGTCAGCTTTGCCTTGGCCATATCCTTGTGTCGATCATGGTCTTTATGTTCATCCTCCTCGAAAATAGCATCATATATGCTCTCATGGGTACGAATTTGAAAGTATGTGTATATTGCATAGGCAATGATGAGGAGGATAGAAGTGATTCGAGATATGTGGAGGACTCTGCCCGCAATGTCTCCAGTTGTTATGGAACTATTAGCTGTAACTGCAGTGTGAAACGCAGATGGTACGATGAGACCGAACCCACTGATATGCTATTAGCTAAGGATAGGAATATGGAATACTGGGAACCTACGCCGTCAACAGGAGATCACTTCCGACTTCGCCAACAACCTCATTGAATTCCAACTCGTTGTGACGAGCACCTCCAACGACGAAGCACATCCCCAAGCAGAGCAACTGTGTGGCCAAGACCGAACCAAGAATAGCAGCTTGAATAACCTTGAACTGATCATTCTTGACCAAAACCATGAACATGACAATCTCAACCACAGAACCAAGTGTTGTCTCCAATAGGACTCCAAACACCTTGTGCAACTTTCGACCCATCTCCTGACCAGCAAAACCAATCAAATTGGCACAGGGGACCATAGCAATGTAGTTCAGAATAAAAATTGCAAGATGTAGGTCGTGGCGAGCATACTTGACTGCAATTGCTGCTGGGACGGCAGGCCAGAGAATGTTGCAGATTCGGGATGCTCGACTGGTAGACCGCCAGCAGATTCTGAAGAAGTGGTACGGATGTATGCCCTTTCTGCCACTCTCTCCTCCAGGTTGAATACCAGTTGTGACTCGAAATTTATTGGGGATGATAGGACGCTCGTTATCGTGGGTTGGCAAGATGCTTTGGGTCGAAATGTCCATGTCGACCGCTCCAGAGCGTGATTTTGTGCCAGAGTTGGATGCCTTCATTTCCATGTCTCCCGCGAGTACCGTTTCTCCCTCTATTGGATTTTTGTGATTTCGATTGAAGATACTCATGATGGCCAAAGCCAGGAAGGTAATGGCTGCCAGCCTATCGTTCTTTCCACAATCGTGGTTCGCGGTCGCTACTCTCGACACCGTTCAGTCGAATATGGCAGGCATTTTGCTATACAAAGATGAGTGCAATCAAGGTCACTTGCCAAGTCTGAAAGAAAGGAGAAGTAAGGAAAGAAAAAGATACTTCCAAGAGCCAAGACTGTCTCGAAACCTTGAGTGTTGGCAGATTTTGCCAAGTCGCTATCCATCTTGGCTGGATCATCTCACACAAGACTGTCCAACCTGATGGATGCTTCTGTTTGAGGCGTTCTTGGCAGTGTAGCTACCGTGAGAGCAGATCCAATTGTTTGCCTTGTACTGAGGTCTGACAAGTAAAGTTGCGTTTTCGTTACCCGCGATGGCTCGCGTGATTCACTGAGTGATGTCCTCAGGCCACAACAGCTCACTACCTACCTTTACTCAAAAGCCTCGACTTCAAGTATATTGAAGACATTAAGAGTGCCTTTTGTCGATGTCGAGAGGTGATCCGTAGAGATTCCTTACTTTGAGACGTTTCGGCACGTGACACGGCCCTTCACCTCATTCTCCACGGGCCACCCTACCATTATTTTCCTGAGCGTTTTTCTTTGCATCTTCCGCATCCAGATCACGAATCAATCAACACTTTATAACAAGCCCTCTGTTTGCAGTTGCGTAGCTATGTGGGCAGCGGGCTGTCAGATCCTTATTTCTGACTTAGTTCCCGCCACGAGTCATTAGCGTCTCCTGTGGCTGCTGCATGTAATCTTACCTGGACATAGGTAGGTATGTACCTTTTTGTGAGCATAATAATCCTTAGCTGTAAGATACTTCAGTTGAATATGCGAGTGCCGTTATTGAAATGTTTCTTTTATGAGATATTAACATATCAAAATAATTTTCAATGCTAGCTCTATTCCACTTCTCAATAACGGCGTTAATCTTCTGAGGCTGCTCGGAGATAACAGTAGATTTGTCAGTGAAAGAGTTGACATCACAACGGACCATATCAGTATTCCGGTATCAAGATTTACTAAGCAAGGCAGACAAATGTACACAACACTATCAGAATAGTGACGAGCATAAGTAGAACTGTATTTTTCAATTGTCTGTAAGCTCGAGGAGCATACACTTTCAAAATGGCTACAGCAATTCCTAAAGGTTCTCTTGTTCTCGTGACTGGCGTCAATGGCTTCATTGGTAGTCATGTGGCAGATCAACTACTGGAAGCAGGCTATCGAGTACGAGGAACAACGCGAAATCTCGAGAAAGTGCAAGGCCTGAGCGCACTATGGGAAAAGAAATACGGCCCCAACCAAATCGAGTTTGTTGTCGTGCAAGACATGTCAACTGAAGGAGCTTTTGACGATGCCGTGAAAGGCAATTGCGTCCTCACTTAATAGCTAGTGTCTGTACTGACTTCACATAGGCGTCGCAGGTATTGTCCACGTTGCAACAGATGTCTCATTCGGATCCGACCCAAACAAGGTCATCACACCGACTCTCCGAGGAATCAACAACATCCTCAAAGCCGCAGCTAAGGAGCCCAGCGTCAAACGCTTCGTGTATACATCTTCCTCAACTGCGGCCACAGCACCCAAGCCCAACAAGGTATTCACAATTGACACCAACACGTGGAACGAAGAGCAAATCAAGGAAGCCTGGGCCCCACCACCATATGAACCCGAGCGAGCATGGGCCGTTTACGGATCCAGCAAAGCCGAAGGCGAGAAAGCAGTATGGAGGTTCGTCGAGGAACAGAAGCCTGGATTCGTGGCTAATGCTATCCTGCCAAATCTCAACATTGGCAAGATTTTGGTGAAAGGCCAACCTGCATCCACTGGCGGTTGGGTTGTCGATCGTAAGCAACTATTCCCTTTATTTCTCATCCTCGCTACTCGTTGAATTTGCTGAGTTCGGATCTCCAACCCATGTTTCATCTTCTTCGGCTCTTATTCTTTGAAAGTAACGTGGTACTAATTCGTTGTAGTCTACCATGGTGACACCACTAAGTTCCAAAATTTCCCTCCTCGTGAGTATCACTCTTACAGTACATCCTGCTATCATTCTAATTAGTTACAGAATGGTTTGTGGATGTTCAGGATGATGCCATACTTCACGTCGCAGCACTCACTAATCCGGATGTCAAAAATGAACGGATCTACGCTTTTGCAGAACCTTTTAATACTAAGTATTTCACTCATACTTAGTCTTTTTAAACATCTTCTAACAGATATCTAGTGATCTTTTGCAGATCTTCCGTAAGATCCAACCAGATAAGACGTTCCCAGAGAACTTCGTAGACGACAATGTCAGAGATCTTTCAAAGGTCAAGAACGAGAGAGCCATCGAGCTCCTCAAGACATTTGGCCAGCCAGGCTTTACGAGTCTGGAAGAGTCGATCAAGAAATGTATTGAAAGTCTCTAGCAGCTGATTGAGAAGAAGCAAAGAAATGGATGAAGTCCTAAAATGCTAGCCACGAGTTCCATCTTCCTCAGTCCTGTAATCAGGTGACGATGTCTCTGCCTTTTTCTCCGTCTGTAACGTGTCATCGCATATCCTTATAAAAGAAAACGCCATCCTTCAAACTCCCATCAAGCGGCGATATCTCATAGCGAGGAATCTCTCCAACCTGCATTTCTATCAGCTTGTCTCCCCTCTGAAACCAACAAACGAGTAAATTCACCTTAATATATCCCAACCTAGGATACACAATCTCAGCCGGACTTCCTTTCTCCGTGTCCAGCAACTACACCATGCAATCAGTACAAATTCTCGCCACAAGCACCACCTGCCAACCACCAAAGCAAGGAGAGAAAAGAAGAAGAAAACACTAACCAACAATCCCCTCCCTTCTTGCACCGCCACCTCCTCCAGCTTAACCATCAACTTCCTCGCCACGCCCATGCCCCTAAATTCCGGCAGCACAAGCAATTTCTGTACAACGCCTCGAAAAGGACCCGTTTCTGCAAATGGCATTTCCAGCATGACTACTCCTGCTATCACCTCTTCCCTCCATTCCTCACCAAGTTTTGTGTTGGTGCTAGCATTGGTGTCAGTGGGTTTTGAATTGGAAGTAGTAGCCATCTGTATAATGATCTTTCTCTCTCCCTTTGCGACCTCCTCAACACGCTGCTCCCACCAAGTCGTCATGGTCGACTGGGAGAGAGGAGGAAAAAAAGTAGCGATCGTATAGGTAGGTTCTGTGATACAGCGCATATGAATCCTGACCAGGGATGGGAGGAGGTGTGCATGCTGTTTTGGATCAAATACAACTGTCTGTTCCATTTCGAATGTGGAAGTTTGAGTTTTGATGGAACGTTGGCCAGAAGAGAAGACGGCGAGAATATGAGGAATAAGGAGAGATAATAAGTTGGATTCGAAGACATACTTATAGGCAGAGAGGGTCGAGTAATGAGAGAGGTGAGAAGAAGGAAGGAAGTCAGAAAGCGTGGCTACTGGTCGAGGGCCCACTAAACGCCCTGATGTCGATTTTAGCGACAAGCCAAGATGCCAAGTCCAAAGGACGGATTTCTAAATTGAGAGTTAGCCAAATCAATCAAGCAACTCAAGGTAAGTTGAATTAAAGTAAGCAGTTGATCTCTTTGAATTACGTTTTTTGAATGAGGTGCTTAACTCAATTCCTTTCCGACGTTGCAGTTTGAGGACAAAGTCACGTGTATCAAGACAAAATGCACATACTTCACTTGAGTGGAGAAGCTACATTAGCGATGATCAATTGTGAAAAGCAGATCGCGAAGCATAGAAATTAGAGTAAAATTTAAACACGTTTTGTTTGTGCATGGTTGAACGAGAGCATAGAAATGTAGAGTGGCTCTGCCTTGCACAAACTTTAACACTTCAGAATAGTGAATTTGCAATATATGAAGATGAAAAGTTACTTAGCTATCGATAATAATCTTTGCTACCCTAGTATCTTGCTTCCAGCGTGAGAAATTGGTATCCATATTTGCCCTTGCCGACAAATCAGCTCTCATTCTATTGTTATTGGTGTAGTGATTGGCATTGGTAAGTCCACCCACCAACACCAACACCAACACCAACACCAACATCAAATATACCTTTTCACTTCCTACGTCAACTTCGTAGATTCCAGTTCAAGAAGCAATCATGGCTGTGCACATGTATGATATCGTGCCACTTGGTCTACCATGTCACGTTCTCGATGATCCGAGTTTCCGAGTATGTGGCAACTAGACGACACAGTGCGGACAGCTTGTTTTCTTACTCGACAGCGACAAATAGCAAGTAGAACATTGATAATTCCCTCGCTAACCCTCTCCTCGCGCTTTTCTAATGTACTGAGAGAATGAATATAATCGCACCACTGCTCGCAGCCTGCCGAAAGTTGATTTCCTTTGCCTTAAATCTGAATCGGAAAGAGGCATTGCCGAGGAATGGAAGAAACACACATCAGGAACGCCATTAGGAAAGTTTCAACAGTGAAGCATCCTTACCTCCAGAGCGTTCCTACATCGCGCATGAGAAGGCTGTCCCTCCATGCACTTGACTATGGCAGAGCTGATTTCTGAGCAAGTGCCAGGGGTAGTTTAAGTCAGACATCGCTTAATGTAAGCAAATTCGGGAATAAATGCGACTATCTTGAGTACGACGTGGGTTGACTGCTGAGTCACATGTTTCCAAAAAGCGACAGAACCTCTCATACGACAGAGGTATCCTTACCTACAGCATCTGTCTGCATCGCTGCTTGAAATGGATAGAGAGTTCCGGGAGCTTATCATGGTCCTTCTCAGATTGGTAAACCCCATTCTTGTGCTTATCGGATGAAATAGCCCCCATTCTTGTCGCAATATACCCCTTGAACCTCACTCTTGCGAAAGGACAATCATTTCCGGTCAGAGATCCTGCCTATACGCGGGGAAAAGAGGGTTCGGAGCGATAAGACCAATCCGAAATGGGAGTATTTGTGATCCTTGTGGTGATAGATTAGAGATTGATGCACAAAGTCCAACTTCAAGATTTGAGATATGTCCCTAGGCGGCTGAGGCATATATAGTTGTGCGTTCTGCTCCGAAGTATCCAAGTGACACTTGGCGCTGGTCCTTCTCGTGTCGTCCATCCTCGCTCAAGATAACGTGACTTGAAGCCACGACCAATTCTCAAGACTCGTTGAAGACACCATGTCAGACTTAGAGAAGATGGGATCAAATCCCAAAGGCGCCAATAAAACTACAGATATTGAGCAGTCTTCGATCGTGACAGTCGATCCTGCTGCTGAGAAGTCATATGGTGAGCATACTTCTATTGACTCGTCTTCATCCTGCTCAAATTGCTGATCAGGTTGAATTGTGTAGTTAGAAAACTCGATCTTAGATTGCTGCCGTTTTTGTCCTTGATGTACTTTTGCAACTCCTTAGATCGTGGAAACATAAGCAATGCTGAGACCGATGGCTTATCGAAAGACTTACACTTCGTCGGCCAAGAGTACTCGTTGCTACTGTTACTTTTTTATATACCGAATGGCTTCTTGGACCTTCCTCTGAATCTGCTCACTAAGCGCTTTTCTGGCAAATGGGTCCTGTCCAGTTTGTGTCTCGCGTGGGGTGTCATAGCCACATTGCAAGCTGTAGCCAAGAACTTTGCTGGAATGTTGATTTTGAGATTGATCATCGGGTGAGTGCACATTACACCACCAAAAGAAATAGTCTACTAACAAACGGTGCTTTGCAGGTCACTCGAAGCCGGATTCTTTGCAGGAACTGTGTTTTACCTCAGTTTGTTCTATACCAGAAATGAGCTTGCATTTAGAATCGCATTGTACTTCGGGTCCGCAGTCGTCGCTGCGGCTTTCAGTGGTTTGCTTGCTTTCGGTGTCTTCCAGATTAAGTCGTCACTCTATGGCTGGCAATATCTCTTCATCAGTGAGTATCCATATTGACAAAAGAAGTAGAGTAATCTCTGATATAGTGACGTCTGTAGTTGAAGGAGTGTTGACAGTCGTCGTCGGACTTTTTGCCTTCTATTGGCTACCAGCAACTCCTTCGCACTGTCGCTGGCTCACCGAGGCAGAGCACGTAGCAGCTCGAGTAAGAATGCTTCGAGACGGATCCAGGAACGTTGATGAGAAATTCAACTTCAGAGAGGCCATGTCAGCATTCAAGGGCTGGAAGATGGGTCTGTATGCTATCATATCTTTCACCTATGCCATGGGGTACACAACAACCTCAACATTCTTGCCACAGATCGTTGGTCGACTTGGATTCGATACTGTCAAGACAAACCTGTGGACGGTGGCGCCGAACTGTGTTGGTGTCGTGATTCTCTTGTGTGTCACGAAGAGCAGCGACTATTTCAGAGAACGGACATTCCACTTGGTCTTTGCGATGTCATTAACATTAATTGGGCTGATTATCTTGGCGAGTATCGATGTCTTGGCCCACAAAGCAGTAGCGTATTTCGCAATGTTCCTCATGGCTGGAGGTGCCGTAAGTATAGCCTTGAAACGTCCCGTCAAAAACATGATGACTGACGATTCGTAGTACATTCCATCCTGTATCGTCCACACCTGGCACAACTCGAATTCTCTTGGCGAGAATCAACGCGCTGCTGTTACTGGCGTGTTCGTCGGTCTCGGGAATCTTTCCGGAATAGTCTCAAGTGGTAAGGAAAATCGTAATCCACCTGCATTGGCTGGAGCTGACGTTGGTGACAGCAACCTTCCGCACAAATTATGCGCCAAAATATCTCCCAACGCTCATAGCTACAGCTATCTCTTTGGGAATATGCATATGCTGCACCTTGTTCCTCGGGTTATGGATGAAAGCAGACAATAGGCGAAGAAATAAAGAGCAGGGTGTGAATTTGGGACCTGGAGACGTGGACACGGAAGGATTGACCGACGGGGAGAAAAGCCCTCAATGGCGATGGAGCGCCTGAGCATGTGACAGATTTGGTCTCAGAGATATAGCAAATAAGAGAGACCTGCTATAAAAGTGTAACGGGGAGGAAAGAAAGGAATGTGGAAACCTCCAAAGACGTTTGTGATTAGTCAGCTACGCAGTAACCAGATTGAGGCAAGCGTCAAATCCGAGGGCCTCTTCCGGAGGCCGATTCTGGCGATACTCAGAAATCAATTACTATAGATTCTTTCTTGTCCAAGTCTTTGTAGCTATTTGTGGATTTCATAACAATAAACAGACTGATTTGAACTTCTATTTAGATTATATTGGATTCATTGTAGAAAAGAGGTTTGATGAGTGCTACTCGCCAGAAGACTCGCCAAAACCGCAGTTTTTCTCCGCCCTAGAGGCGCCAATGTTACACGATCGTACTCTGACATCAACCTTCATCCTTACTTTGCAGTTCATTATCTACCTGAGCAGGCAGGTCCTTTCGTACATCTAGCAGATCTCCTTGCTGAGCATCGAGATCATGCAGGCATGACAAGATATCTCCATCATGCTCCCCCTAAACGCCGCTGCAATAAAGTTCTAGAGCTCGGCCGAGAGACGCATTTGTCAAAGGCGTGCCATCTTAAATTACCAATCACTCGGTACCCCGCGCACGTCATCTCTCAATTACACATCTGGTGCGAGGTGCGAGGGCACAACACAACGCCACTTTTCTATATAAATGCTTCAACTTAGACTAGAAGGTAGGTATATTATTTATGCATATGCTCAATTCCCTTTCCAGATAGCATGAATCGTATTGCACGACAAATTGCCATCAACGTCCCAAAATCAATCAGTTCGTCCTCCAGGCTGCCCCTCATCTCACAACGATATATCTACGCATCACCCACAACGACGATGACTACCGCTACCTTTAAGTACATTGATACTTCATCTTACGAAGGTAAGCCATGGGGCAAGGTCGATGGCCCAGGCGAGTCCTACAAACTCAAAGATTACCAAAAAACTGTAACCTCCCTCCGAGGTGCTGAATCCCAATTCTCGACCGAGAGCAGCGGTTTCGCAGTCTACAACCACCCAGCTCAAGAGAAGATCTTCAGAGACGAAACTGCAATTCGCAACGGCTACTACGCCGAAGTAGAATCTATGCTCCGCGAACGTCTACCCGGCAAAGTCAAGAAAGTCGTGATTTTTGATCACACAATCCGTCGCCGAGACAAGAACTCCCCACGACAGCCAGTCCAGCAAGTGCATGTTGATCAGACAGCTGGAGCAGCAGCAGCACGCGTACGACGACATCTGCCGAAGGAAGAAGCTGAAGAGTTGCTGAAGGGAAGATATGCAATCATCAATGTCTGGCGACCGATTGAGAACCCGGCTTCGGATTTCCCGCTCGCAGTCATAGATTGGCGCTCCACTACGCCCTCAGACTTCATCGCCGTTGATCTTCTATATCCTTCTCGTACCGACACGGATGATGACGATAGAGGGAAGGAGAAGTTGCCGGATGAGAAGACGCTGTACAGCCGAGAGGGATACGAAGCTAAAGGCGAAACGTTTGCCGTTGCGCCAAGCGAGGGACACAAGTTCTATTATGTGAAGGATATGACACCTGAGGAGGTTATGCTATTGAAGTGTTATGATAGCGCTGGTGAAGGTCAGGAATTAGACAAGAAGGGTCTGGCTGTTGGGACGCCGCATACAGCGTTTATTGATCCGGCCACACCAGAGAATGCACCTGGGCGCCAGAGTATTGAGGTTCGGTGTTTGGTATTTTACGAATAAGCCAGTGCTACATGAAAAAAATGGCTTTGATTTAGCGTGCATTGAATGATCGTTAGCAAGTCTGCTGGTTTTCATGTTTGGTTGCGCTGATATATTGAGATGAGTTCCAGACTTGGGTCTTGAGATATTGACTCTGATGAGCAATTACTGAGTAGAATGTATGTTTCTATTCTAGGCTCTAGCGAACACATACGGTCATTTTATGATCTGAAATATTTTTGTCCTAAAATTTGTTGGCTCTTCTGGTTCAAGTGACTAATGAAAATGCATGCTTTTGACAGAGGAAAAGGAGGGGCCGTATTGGAAGCGTGGTGATAGTACGGCAACACTTATTAGTGACGTGCATGCTGTATGTTGTCCTTTCGCAAGTGATATAATATTCACATTGGAGTTTGATGTCGACCATTTGTGGACTGATTGATTGATCCATCTTTCATTGAAGTCTCCAGCGTAGCCAGTCTACCCTTAGCTAATCTGCAGTCAATATAACACATTCTAACATGCTGGGGAAAGAGTAGGTGTTGCGATATTTACATCTTTGTAGTGTGTAAGTCTAGCTGTGATGCATGTTCCTAGGGATGACTCCGACAAAAACCAACGTGCAACTGTCGGAAGAATAAGGGACATCGCTCAGGTCTCCCATACAGACGTAGATGAGGGCCTCGAAATCGCCAATGCCTTTAGAATGAGCCAATATTCAAGTCGAGAACTTTCCTCACAGGTTCTGTAACTCTTGACTACTTCTTTCACCTCGCATCAGACTTCACCTCCCTCAGTAAGCCCAAACCCCTTCCGATCCTGTTCCATCCATTCACATCCTAATTTCGCAGCTCACTACCCTCTCCCTTTACCTATCCTCATTCCCATCCTCTACGCTTTACCGACAACACCATCCCTCTTGCCCTCTTCCCGCTCCATCTCCGAATCAGACACCACGCTCTATTCCTGGTATCTTGACTGCGGCAGCAACGCCAAACCCCAAAGACGCTACAAAACGTATGACCTACGATGCAGCACCTTCGGTAGCGAACAAGGCGATTAGACGAATCTAGATTGTGTTGTTTCGTGTAGTTGTAGGCATCAAGCCTGGGTGAATTGTGTTAGTAGTCTGCTTTGCAGTGCGCAGGTTAGAGGACTGGGTCCGTAGGGGCGGGAGCAGACTAGGTTGGAAGAGGGAGTGGAGGTGGAGGCGGAAGTGGAGGCGCAGGGTGCGGGTTCTTAAGATGAAGGCGATGGAGTGTGTGAGAGGTGGAGGTATCGTGTGTGAATTTTAGGAGATTCTTATGAGATGCCTTCATTTTCTCTGACAAAATGGCTTCATTCTCGAGCAACGGAGCAACTAGCATGGGTTTTTTGGCCTCTAGGGGTTTTCGAGATAGCCTCTTCCAGACTGAGTATTTTACATTTCTTCAGCAGACCTAAAGAAAGATATCTCTCCCACTCTACATAAGCTCGATGTCGCTCATGCCACTCTTGTGATGCCGAGAGACCAGTTTCTTATCTCTTCTCACCAGAACAAGATACTGCCCCCACTCTTGTTTATCAGTGGATTCCCTTGGACCAGACGCCACTATCAATATAGATGATTTGAACTTATAATTCGTGAGTGACAGAGAAGGAGAATGATATCCCGAAAGAAAGCGTGCTCACGCTATATCACATGTGACTTGGCTGAATAAAAATATTTCCAAGCTCAAGAACACTCAGATCCCATTTTATTTACGATAACTTTGAGAGCTTCAACACAGCCGTCGTGATCCAAGTACTGTACCGTAGAATAAGAGAAATAATTGACTGGTAAAAAATCGATATGTCGGCGCCTCCAATCCTCGATTTCTCGCGTGAGTCTTCCGAAGCCACTCAACTCTATCACTTCTCTTTACTTACACACGCCCAGCATTCTATGGCAATGACCCAATTGCAAAAGCACAATTAGTGCAGCAAGTAAAAGATTGTTGCCTCCACAATGGTTTCTTCCAAATAATAGGACATCAAGTCCCATCCGAGCTCCAAACCAAGATCTTCGAGTGCTCAAAAGCATTCTTCGACTTACCCCTCGAAGAAAAGAGCAAAGCGAATAAAGGTATGCGTGCATTCCTTGCATTGAAACCATATCATTAAAAACCTCCAGATCTCAACACCTGGAACCGCGGCTACGAGCTCTTGCGCTCGCAAATACTCGAAATCGGCACTGCCCCTGAACTCAAAGAAGGCTTCTACATCGGCGAAGACCTCCCCACTACACACCCTTACTTCATCTCCAAGAAACTCAATTCAGGACCCAACTTCTGGCCTTCCACCTTGTCACCTGCCGCAGTCTCTCTTCCAGAATTCAAAGACACAACTATGAGCTACTACCACCACGTCGTTTCCCTCGCCAAAGATATCTTGAAAGTGCTGGCACTGACGCTGGATCTGGATGAGGCCTGGTTTGATGGGTTTACCGAGGGAGCCGTGGCGACGATGAGACTGCTGCATTATCCGCCGCAAGAGAAAGACGGGGAGGAGAAGTTGCAGAGAGGGATTGGAGCACATACAGATTTTGGGGCGGTTACGTTGCTTTTGCAGGAGGAGGTTGACGGATTGCAGGTTTGGGAGAAGGAGACGAAGACATGGCTTGATGTGAGTCGTTCGCATGGATCTGGAGACAGAGAGTGAGATCAGGAAGAAGAGGGGTGCTGATAGAGATATAGGTCGTCCCAACGAAAGGAGCATATGTAGTGAATTTGGGGAATATGTTTATGAGATGGTAGGCGCGCTCCCAGGAAAATCAGGCCCTCAGTGCTCACGTCGATGTAGGTCAAATGATCGATATGTCTCCAACTTACACCGAGTGATCAATAAGTCCGGGAAAGAGCGCTACTCAATCCCAGTATTCTTCTCCGGAAACCCGGACTATGTCATAAACTGCCTTCCAAATTGCTGTGACGAAGGTCAGAAGCCGAAATACCCACCAATTACTGTCGCAGATTGCGTTGGAGGAAGCTATAAAGAGAGCTACGGACGTGCAGCAGCACACAAGGCTGAGCAGGAGCAGAAAGGAAAAGCAATGGAGACGAAAACGAGTGTGCCTATAGCAGTGTAAATAATTTCCGAGAAATTCTTGGTGTACTTAAGGATGAATGCGATGATAACGAGAAAAGGAAAGACCGAATTGTATTGAGATGTTTCTGGGGTATCTACGCTCAAAATCAGTAAAAAACGACACTTATTCTTCCACATCGTCGAACTCCTCTTGGTGCTCTGCCAAGGATAGATACTGGACATCCTCCAGTGAACCTCCTCCTTTGGCGATCCTATCAAAGAGCTTTCTTGCTCTTTCTTGCTCCTCCGCTTGCTTCCTCTTACCACGCTCATGATCATTCATCCTCTGCCGAAAGAGAAATCTTCGCTGTGTATCTCTACCGCCTTGTGAAAGGCGTTGACTTCGTCTGAGATTCGGCTCTTCCTCATCTCCGTCGTCTTCATCCTCGATTGGTTTAGCTGGTACACTGAGGTCTCCGATATAGAGTGCCAGCATACCCCTCAAGCGCAATAAGTTGTGACTATCCGAGTAAGGAGGCGTCCCCATCAGTTCATCTAGTCGCGCTGCAATATTCTCCGCAGCCACCAAGGCAGTCTGACGAATGCCATCTCTTTCAACCCATCTCCTCTCAGCTCTTCGTTTCCTCCTTCTATCTTTCCTCCTTTGATCTGCAGCAAATCCGCCATCTAGATCATTTCCTTCTTCTTCTTCCTCACTGACTTCGCTCTGGCTCCCACTTCTCTCGCCACCATCATCGTCGTCCTCCTCTTTCTCGAGCTTCCGCAAATTCTCTTTCTGCTCTGCCTGAATACCATAAATCTCACATCCCACCATCGCCGGCCAGAAATCTAAGGCATTCACACTCCCATGAAAATGCCTCTTATACGGATGTTGCAAGATCAACCTCTCATAATAATCCTTCATCTTCTCCAACCCCTCCTTCGAACCCCACCTCCAGCCTCGATCCTCCCTTTCCCTCTCATTGTCCTCCTCCTCCTCACTATCAGGATCATAACTCGGCCGTTTACTAGGCTTATCAAAACTCCTCATTAATAACTCGGCTCCAAAGCCCCAGTACCCACTTTGTCGCAAATCAACTCCTTTCCCACCAAACTGTCCCCGAATAAGCATTGCCCACGCCCTTTTCGCACGTTCGATATCGCCTTCTAGTAAACAGCGCTGTAGAATCGTCGTCAGAACACTGAGATGCTGTATCCTTAGCTGCGGACCCCGATCGACTCCTTTCCTTGGTTCTTCCGCCTCCTCGTCTTTCTCACTTTCCTGATCCTGCTCCTCGCTGTCTTCCCTCGCCTTACCCTTACCCTTCCTATCTATTCTCGCCTCCTTGGTTTTTTCGGGTTTCAAATCATATCTCCTCGGCAGTCCTCTGTGCGGAAAACCCTTCACAGTAGGTATTTCCTCATCGAGTCTCAACCCCGCTAACTTATACTGCGCGATCTCTGCCGGCGTTAAGCTCAGCGGATTCGTGATCGCCGGCGCCAATCCACTACTCGGTACATCATCTTCATCATTGGAACTTTCGGGAGAGGAGGCCTCAGGCGAGATGCGAGCCGGACGTTTGCGCTTTCGTGTCGGGAGGTTGGAGAATCGTACGCGTGAGGAGTGGGATTGTGCGTGTGTTGTTGTGGTCGAGGGAGCGAGTGGAAGGGCGAAAGCTGGCATTTTAGATTATGGTGCATTCTCCAGGCAGGATGGTGAGTTGTGGAGGTGGTGTTGTGTCTGTGAAGGAGAGGAGAGGGATGGGACTTTTTGAAGGACGCGAGGCTGATGTGTGGCGTTTTGCAAGGCTGACAATTGTGAGTTGTGGGTAATCTTGCAAATATAATAATTATACCTGATCTTTACAATTTCTTTCATTGATTTAATATATTTCACGAATTTTGTATATATATTTATGATAGTATTATCATATGGAGGTCCTTTTGAAAAAGAATGAAATTGCCTATCGTAAGGCTGAATTGGGAAAAACTTCATCGACGAGGCTGAAGCGGAGGTGTCAAACATCATCTTTATTTCGGGACAAGCTTGGTTGTGAGAATATGAGCTTCGAAATAGGATTCGGAACTCATGTATGCCAGATTCAGGAGGATTAATGTAAAACCTTTTATGAATTTCCAGGGTTCATTAATTTCCACGGAGCACACGTGATTGGCATTCTCAAAAAGGGGAGCCGAGGTTTAGAAGGCCTTTAATGCTTGAAAAATGGTATCTTCGAAGATGGTAATCGTATTTTAGTACTGTACATCACAAATATCAAGACAAATGAATATCCTAAAGGGTCATGAAGAGATGTAAAGAAGGTTACATCAAGGACGAGACGGGTTTAGTATGATCACGTGCTATATCTGTGCGCATAAAGTAGGTAATGCTATCTCCGACATCAATTTCCTTTCATCTTCCGCACCCTCGGAACTCCCGAGAGACAGCTTCAATTTGCGAAGAGTGCCCGACTTTTGCCTCGCATTGGATGCCAATACTGGCAACATAATCCGACCCGAAGAGCAGAACGGCAGTCCTTCAAGGAGATGACAAGAGGAGTTCGGTCCACACTGAGCGGCTGTAATCCATCTCCCAGAATGATCACATACAGCCTGCCGTGAAACGTCAGCCAATCCTTTGAACTCCCATGGTTTCACTGAGAGGGGCTATGGCATACTTACTACCCTAACAATATCCCTAGAGCAAGAATATGTGCTAGGTGCACAAACTTGACGTTCCCCAATAGTGGACATGATAGGTGACGCATTGGTGGAGGAGAGAAAGGTAAGATAGATCAAAGCGGACGTTGGCAGCAGGCGAAGAAGAGAAGGAATGAATTTCATGATGTTCGGTTCTTTCTTGAGATCTTCGTCTTTGGAGTACTGCTGTTTGAACTTGGAGAGTGGCGACTTTGATTGTCTGAACGTTCAGAAAATGTTCTAGAAGAAGTCTCTTCTTGAATACTTTCGGAGGAGGTCCGCTTCTGTTGAGACGGCTTAGATTGTTGGACTTGTTGGTTTCATCTCGAGTAGATGAAAAGAATTGGCGATATATGAGGCAAGTGCGGAAAGCCTCACCTTCTGCTGTACACCCTTTGAGATTATTCTTTTCCAAACTTTCTACATCCATTTAAGAGAGGCAAGAGCAAGTGCTCGATTTGAGCTCTGATGACGTGCCATCAGTGCTCCTGCTTGAATTGGTAACACAGACGAGAAAATCGTCCCCTGGAAGACGTGAGATGCTTGATGCTCGTTTATTAATACAATTTGCTCCTCGGAAATGTTGATCTCTTTTCCAAACGATTCGAGAGATAGAAGTGGAAGAATTGTCAGGTAAACTATCCCGGACATCCAGCAAGCTGCTATTTATGTCCTCTTCCAGAAGAGAAAAATGGAATGAAGAGGCGAATACAAATTTATCAAACAGTAGCATATTTCCGAACTTCCGATCCCGTCTACTCCTATTCGGCCCGTTGAATGCCTGTTATTTCAAGGGATGCCTGGGACGAACGTCGATTCTGCTGCGATCGCTCATCATTGGTCAATGCACCCATACCGCCATTGACCGGCTTCCCTTCAGTCAAGGGACACAACTGGAAAATCAGACTGAGGACTTTCATCAATTCTGAGGACGCCTTGAGAAGATTCTCGGGTTTTGCACTTGTCATGGATTCTCTACACATGGTCAAAACTCACATCAATTCAATCGATAGTGGCAGCCCTCTGCAGACATGATTTTGGCTCAAAGCCCTCGACCGGCCATTAACCGGAAGCCAACGCATTTCACCTCCCGGCAGCATTTGAGCCTCGAGGCTGCTGTTCAAGCAGAAACCCCAAATACATATGGGAAACACCATGTTCTGATCAATTTCGTCAAATTGAGATAGATTGTACCCATCCTAGAAGCTAGTTCTGTCACAAAATGCTATCAACTATCTTCATTGAGCTTACCATGTCAATAGATGATAATAGTAGCATGAGATGTTTGCCAGTGGACAACATATCTTTTCACTGTGTTACATTTGGGCGGGAAGACTCCTCGATACTAACAGAACATGTGTAACGAGATGTCCGGTAACATCAGGCCGAGACGAGGGCATCTGCCCCTTTCGTGAACCGATATGAGGTCACCGCACGGCATCTCTGGCTATCTTTATCATTTTGTCATACGTGAGATTGCTCAGTTCATGCGAACTCGTATCTTGGCTCCCGCTGATCAGATCTCAGTGGCTCGCTACAGGGACGCATGCTTATTTTTGGTCACCGAGAATAGGCTGTTTTCCAATGCGGCGAGCACCCCTAAAACCAACCAATCGAGGCCAAGACCCCTGTGGTTCGCTTCCTCCACTGACTACAAAAAGCTGGTCCAAATGACTTCGATACAATTACCATCAACAATTCTACAAGATGGCTGACGATACTAAGAACGCCGACATCAGCAGCCCCGCAGAGAGTGAGGCAACTCCCGGCCAACGATGCGAACTCAAAAGTCTCGCTGTTCGGTCGAAGAAGGGAGAGATCGAAATCACCGAGAAGAATAGCAAGTCCACCGATGAGGACCCATACAAGGAATTCGCCTTGGTGTCCAAGGAGACATATGACGAAACCCACAAATTAACCGGCACTACCTTAGAAATCAATTCACCACAATTGTTGAAAGTCCTCAAAAATGTCATCACCTATTATCCTGGTGAGGCTCTGGAGTTCAAGCCAAACTTTACGATCCCGGCTCCGTAAGTTTATATCTAACCACTATCTTAATCCAACCGTCGAACTCCTTGTACGTTACTCAAGCTGACTGGTATTACTGAAGATACATGATGTTGGTGCACTATCGCGAGGATATTTGTGCATACATGGAAACCACTGAGGACACCGCAGAAAAGATGCATATTGCTCTCCTATTGGATTATTTGGATAATCAAGAAGCAGGTCCAAAGGGCGTTGAAACCAAGGAGATGATCAGCGCCGGAGTGATCACATTTCCCTTACTTTGGATGATCTACAAACCAGGAGATATCGTGTGTAAGAAAGAAAATGGCCACTCTCGCCTGTTTCAAGTACGGAAACACGGCTATGGAGAGTCCACGAATCGTGGAAGATACTTTGACATTGGCTGTTCCTTCGTTTCATATGACGGCGAGCACGCTGGCATGTCGAGAGAGAGACTAAGAATCTGGGAGCGCCAAGAATTCTTTGGATTGTTTTCAAACACCGTCACGGCGCTTTCGGCTTTTCCTATAAAATTCCTCGACACACCCACTCAACAAACTCTAAAGATCAAGATGGCAGAAAGAGGAAGGCGCTACCTGCAGATCAAAGAACGGTGTATCGTGCAGTATGACGGACTTTTTCTCTATCTCAAGCGTCCACCCTGGGATTACTATAACGAGAATGCTTCCTACGATGGGACTTTCATACCTGAGACGATGAGTGGTCGCGTGGTTATTGATCCAAAGACGTTCAATGAAGAGGCGCGAGCCCAGAAAGAGCAAGTTGAAGCGAAGAAAGATGATAACGACAAGGACATAGACTCGAAGAATCCAGGTATGGCCCTTGATTCCATTCCCAACGCCTTGATGATGTACTAAGGAGGGGGCGACAGTGACACTCGATTTTTCAGAAGAAGTCCATGGTAACGATCTCGATCCCCAACTCTGTCCCTCATATGTGTACGGATTTTCTCTCGAGAAAAAAGAGTGGTGCAAATTTTTCGTGGATTTTTTGTCGCCAGTGAGATGGAAGTCAGATGCGCTCGATTCATTGATCATTCCAGCGCCACAGAAGAGACTTTTAGAAGGTCTCGTTGCAGGTCACAAATACCCTGATAAAGCTAGAGACGAAAGAGGCCTCAAGGGCAAAGGCTTGGTAGTGCTACTTCACGGTACACCTGGGTCTGGAAAGACTTTGACTGCTGGTAGATACACCCCATTTGTCCATGGCGCCGAATGCTAATTCAGATTCAAGAGGTGGCGGCAGAGCATACCCACAGAGCTCTGCTCAACATTTCCACTGGGGAATTAGGAAGCTATCAAATGAGAATTGAAATAGAACTCAAGCGTCTACTGACGTATGCTTCGACGTTTCAAGCAATAGTATTGATTGATGAGGCCGATGTGTTCCTTGAAGCTCGTAAAAGTGGTCCTGCTGATCAATTGGAGCAAAATGCTATGGTTGCTGGCAGGTTCTCATCCGTATTGGGGCAAATTATCATGCTAATGGTGATAGTCTTCCTTCGCCAACTCGAATACTTCCAAGGCATCATCTTTCTAACTTCGAATCGAGTTTCTGTCTTTGATCAAGCCATCAAGTCTCGAATCCATCTCGCACTTCAATACGCCAGTCCAGGCAAGGCTGTTCGACGCACACTTTGGAAGAAGAATCTTGAAAATATTCCTGTAGAAGAGCTTGATCTTGATTTTGAGAAAGCACTCAATGCAGTCGAAGAGACGGACAGTAATCAAACCCTCACTTTGTTCCTCCTCCCCGCTATTCATTGAATTTGCTGTATTCAGATCCTCAACCCATGTTTCATCTTCGGGTCTTGATCTTTTCAAAAAATCATGGTACTAATTCTTTGTAGTGAATGGAAGAGAGATCTCGAACTCGATCACGACAGCGAAGACTCTGGCAAAGAGTGAAGGGTCGAAGCTAAAACTTGAGCATTTGAAGACGATTGTTCGGGTTTGGAACGACTTTGAGGAGAGTTTTTCGCAATCACAGGAAGAGGAGGCGTCAAAACAAAAGAAGTGGTCCAAATCTTGATTTCCATTGTAGATTTTGCTCGATGGGTCTGTTGCGTTGCACTGCAATTCCAAAAGCACTCTTTCTTGTATGTTTTTACTTTGAAGGAACATTCTACTACTCATGTTCCAGGTCTCTCAAATCAAGAATCCAGACACCTCAATGCTCCTCAATTTCATTATGCCATATTCAATTAAAGTTGAGACTTGAAGGAGCAGTAGGCTGACATCATCTTAGTGGATGTTATTGCAAGCTGACGGCCTCGCACAAAGCCAAATAATTGAGAAGTCAAAGATTGAGAGTATGAAAAGCTGTTAAGAGAACTTGGATGGTTCAGAGTTAGAATGACATGTAACAGTGCTGGATTCTTTCTAGTTCATCTTTGGGACATGCGACCAAGTGCCACTGGCAGCATCATGACTATCAAACTAGCTGATTGCCTCCAATTACCAATTTATATCTCAGACAATTTGTTTCATATGTCCCGTGAAAGTATCTAGCACGAGCCCAAAGATTTCCATATTTTCGACAATGGTAGGGAGGCTCTTCAAATAATCCACGTCCTCAACAATGGTCTTATATGGACTACAAACAGGTCAGCTCATCTCTTCCAAGTCTTTGTCGATCAACTTACTCCTTTATAGCTCCCCATAAACTACCAGCATAATCTTTGGCAAGATCAGGGTGTTTCGTCTCTATCCTATGCTGGAAAGTCTCCTCACCGTGATCACCAAATTGGCTCATTCCACAATCTGTTCAAGCTCATCAGCTGACTTTCAGATTAGAGAAACACGGACACTTGCCGGTATGATGAACCACAACGACAACCCCGACACTTCCGAGGGCATCTAAGATCAACAGAGATCTCATCGCATCTCGTGTTCTACCTCCCGCATTTCGGATAACTGCTGCTTCTACACATCCGTTAGCTAATCCATTTCCACATTCCAAACTCGTGGGCAACTTACCACCAACACCAAGACCCAAGTACTCCGAGGGATGGATTCTAGGGTCACTGCAGGAAACTATAGTTGTAAGTATTAGGTCATTTGGAAAGTGGCGAGAACTTACTAACGACCATTGATTTCCCGCCGAGTTTCTTTCGTTTCTCAATGGCTTCGCTCAGCTTGGGAGGGGCTTTGTATGTTTCCGCAAATTTCCTGTTGGTAGTTTTAGCGAGGAGAAGATCGAGAGATATTGGAGGTGTCTCACTCGTTCTTGTGTAGCAGACTTTCTACTCGCTGTGTTGGAGTGGGGTTCGGAGTAGCCATGTTCAACTTGGATTAATGTACCTGTTGAATTGCAGAAGTTATTTCCTAATAATATTTCAGGTGAAACTAAACAATGCTGCACGTAATGTCAGAGGGTTTGAATGATGAATGTCGATTTCGTGCCAAGTTCCAGACAGGCTTATACGTCTTTCACGACCTGCAAACCCTCGTCGAGAATATCTCACGATACTGTCAAGAACATGTGTTGTAGTTCACTAATCCAACAGGATGATTGCTGACACACCTCCTTCCCCCATGAGGAACTCACAGCAGTGTCTGCTGAGAAATGCGGGCTTTGCCATGACGAGGCTCATGTATTAAGTGGAATAATCTGGGCACGGACGTCCATTCGGGATCTGTACTAAATCATTAGCAAGGCGTCCGTAGGAGTGTGGAGCTATGTGATTGGTGACGCCGCAGAAAGATTACTATTCACCTTGCGTGCGCCATGGTCCGACAAGCGAGCTCCTGACTTAGCGACCCCTGAACCCCTGAGCACTTACTCGAAGGAACCGAAGTGACAATCCATCCTGCAACGTGCGTAATAATCTGGGGAGCCATTTTATGATCAGGCATCCATCTAAGCTCGGCCTACAGTATTTATGAGTGGTTCGCTATATAAAGGGGGTCGAGGACCCACAATATTCTTACTCAGTCTCAAAACAACCATCTCCTACTTTAGGCTTCTGCTCAACTGTATCGGCATCCCGTATTACCAATCTCAATACTCGTCGACCCTATCCGATATAATGTCTTTACCAAAACAGACTGTCCTGGCCATCGGTGGAACAGGTGCTCAGGGAGTTCCTGTCATCAAAGGTAAGCTCTATCAACTTCCCATGCCAAATTGACAGATACTAACCAAAAGTTAGAACTCACTAGAGACTCCAAATATGACGTCCATGTTTTGACCCGCTCCACTCAATCCGCATCCGCACGCAAACTCGCTTCCTTGCCAGGCGTAACCATCATCTCCGGCGACGGCTACAATGAAGCAGACCTCCACTCCGCATTCTCAGGCGGTATCGACGTTGCTGTTGTAAACACCAACGGTTTCGCAATCGGAGAGAAAGCCGAGGTATACTGGGGCACTCGCATTTTCGAGATTGCTGCCGAACATGGCGTTAAGCATTTTATCTGGGCGAATCTAGAATCCTCATATAAAGTCAGTGGATACCAGCCTAGATTCCGGACTGGACATTTCGATGGGAAACAAAAGGTTGCGGATTGGATCAGCGCTCAACCAAAAGATGGACCTATGCAATGGAGTATTTTAACGAGTTGTATGTACCTTGAGATGTTCTCGGAGCTGCTGCGCCCGTTCCCGGAGATGGTTGATGGGGAGGAGGTTATGGTTTTCAAGGCGCCGGTTGGTGCTGGACGTCCACCGATGATCTTCTTGGAAGACCTTGGTCGATATGGACGATGGCTGATTGACCACCCCGAAAAGAGTAGTGGGATGAATCTGAAAATCTCGACTGAGCAGGTGGGATGGGAAGATGTCGCCGAAGCCTTTGCAGAAGTGACTGGCAAAAAGGCTGCTTTCAGAGACATAACTCTTGATGAGTACTTCTCTTCTGGAATATTTCCTGCTCCAGATGCGAAAGTCGGACATTCTGTTGGCCATGATGACGATACGCTGCAGACATATAGGCAGAACTTTTCTGGGTTTTGGAACACCTGGAAAGAGAGTGTGTTGCAAAGGGACTATACGTTGTTGGATGAGATTCTGCCAACAAGAGTCAAAAGTGTCAAGGAGTGGATGAAGGTCACTGGATACACTGGGAAACCTGGCAATGTTTTGAAAGACTATGCAGATGCGGGATCTAAAAAAGCGAAGGCTTGAAGAACTCAAGGAAAGACAGGCTACCGTCGAATGAGTGAGTTTTTTTTGGAACGGCGCGCGTAATTTTATCTTTGGCATGTATGGACAGATTTTAGAAATTCAACAGAACTGTACCCATAATGCGAATGAAAATAATGACTAGGAGACATTTTCCAAGTCAGAATATTAGGGAATAGTTGTGGCAAAACAGCAAACTTGCACAATATGATGAAATGGCCGACTAATTACGGCAAGAATCAGTTGATTTTTTGTTCTCGTAGACTACCTTCCTAGGTTCAGAACATGACGACCTCGGGAGTTCACGACGGTCATGTGACGTGGAGACATCCAACAATCGGCTTAGAATTCGAACCCAGCATTTCTTCACACAGGAAATCAAATCAATCAATGAGGTGTATAAGTCATGTTCGATAGCTTCAAAGTGAACATGGCATAAATGCTAAATTCTCTAGTTCGACTCTGTCGCCGCTCGATCTAGACGTAAGAAACATCTCCATCCCAATTCTCGATCATAAGCTAGGACATAGACAATATCTGGCGTGCGCTCAAGTTTTGAGCATCGGCTCTTAGGTCTGATCCTAAGGGAGAAAAGAAAGATGATGCTTATACTAAACCCAATTGGAGATACTATTGAATCATACGGAGCTAAACTCTCAGCACAATGACGCTAAGCCGTACTAATGCGATATAGTTTCCGCTCCTTCGGGTCTCCAGCACGTCCTTAAAGTGGCAAGTGTAGGTGGAAAGGAAACTGCTTCCTACATTTTAAACGTTGCACCTAAGCTGGCAGAAACAAAAAGAGTCGCTATGATTTACCGAAGCAGGAGGGCGGTAAATGAGGGCAATCATATGCTGAACCTAATATTGAAGCTTGTAGTACAGTTGTAAGCAGAAAATATGATAAACCATTTCCAAAAATGATATATCCGAGAAAGTTGGAGAAAGAGTTGGGATAAAGACAACATGGCGGAACAATCTTCGGCCCGGGATCACATGACGCTCCAAGGAGGGCAAAAGGAGCGCCGATTCTCCGCTTCAATTCAGCCTGAACAAAACAACAACACCAAAACACGAGCCTTCGATCGAAACCGAGCTTTTTTAGTTACTGAACCGTCCCGTCGGCTCCCTCGTTCCTGTCAAGCAATCTATTTCCCATTCGTCGGTCTTTTGCCTGCCCTGGCATATCGCCATCATGGCCGCTACGAGAACGCTAGGTGATCTAACAAGTCCCTAGGCTCCCAACCCCCTCATCTGAATAACTTCAACCGGAGCTTGATGATTCGACAGAGTTCGCAAGTTCGCACTCTAGTCGCATCGTACCTTAATAACGCGGGGTACTTTCAACAAGGTTTGCTCCTCTCATCCGTGTACGTGGTGCTGGAGAATAGACTATCCGGAAAAACATGGAAAGCGGGATGGAAATTTTATTCATTTTCTTTAAACTTATGTCATGGATAAATTATATAATAGCTAGGTTCTTGTCGATTGTTTCTTTTTCTTTCCTTGCGTTTTGTTGTTGTCGAGCATCATCTGCCTTTCTTGTCACCTAGTTTGAGCTTAGGACCCTCTTCAGAATGCAAATCCAAGCTTTTACTCTTCTCGCCGGGAGCGCAGTCGCCTTTGCGTCATGGGTTCCATACTTCGATAACCTCGTGACTTTTGGAGATAGGTGAGTAAACAACAAACCGGAGCAGTACCGTTCCTGACCGTCTATAGCTACACCGACGAAAGCCGACTGGGCTACTTCATCAGTAACAACGGTACTGCTCCTCCACCCGGACTGCTTCTACCGGAGAGCACAAATACACCAGGAGGAGGAATTACCTGGGACAGATGGGTGTCAAACTATACCGGTGCAAAGCTATACGATTATGCTGTTTCGGGAGCCGTCTGCTCCAACGAAATCGTGTATCGATATCTTGCATCCATATACGGACCATTCCCAGATGTGATCTATGAGGTCGATGCCTTCATTGCAGATGTTAACTACATCAATGCTTCAACGAAGACGAACACCCTCTACAAGAACCGTCGCGACAGCAACACGGTCTATTCGATGTGGATTGGGACCAATGACCTCGGCGCTGATGCGTTCCTGACCGACAGCAGTCTGAATATGACTACGATTCCCGATTATGTTGACTGTATTTTCGACAGATTCGACTCTATCTATGCTCAAGGTGGACGGTACTTCGTACTGATGAACACTGCACCATTGCAATTGTCGCCATTGTATGGTATGCCAGACGCTGGTGGCTTGAATGCAAGCCACTACTGGCCTGACAAGGTATTTCCGCCACCTAGCCCTCTAGATGCAACAACTGACCATGCTAAGCCATCAAACATTTCCGAGTACAGCGGTAAGATGAAGGAATACACATCTCTGGTGAACACGATCTTCGACTACCGAACTCCTTATGAGCTTAAGGTCTCCAAACGGTACCCTGGAGCCTCGATTGCCATCTACGATGTCCATAGTCTGCTCACCGACATCTACTACAACCCAACTGCCTTTGGGCTTACAGCACCAGCAATCGTTGACCATCCATATTACGTGTGCGACTTGAGTGGCAACAATTGTGTCCCGAGCAGCATCTCGTTGGATCATTATATGTGGTATGATGAGCTGCACCCAAGTCAGCAGACAGATGAGGCTATCGCGAAGGAGTTTGTGAATGTTGTAAAGGGTTCGAGCAAGTATGCTACTTATTGGCGCTCATAAGGGAAGACAGAGATCATACAGTAATTCATAATTCACCAACCAATTTCATTCGAGCCAGAACTTTTCATTGGCAGTCGAACATACAGTTTGTGATCTGGGGCAGGTCGCGACACCAATCGCTTCGAGGAAACTTGAATTTCAACCTTGATCCATGCCTGAGAGGCTTGTTTCATGGGTTACTGCTGGCTCGTCAGACATCTCAGTCAAGTGCCAAGATCCACCACAATCATCATGGCATGACTTTGTTTTCTTTTTCTGCCTTCAATCCTGCAGTCGATCGCGCCCTCTCAGCCTTCTCGTTCTTTGGGCACCGGTACTTCACCAAGATGTGTGAAAGATATCAGGAGTCAGGACTTCTTCACTCACTTCCACTAACTTTTCCCGGGCTCAGATCCACATTCTCGGGCTCCCGCATCCCGACTCGGCTGTTCCGGGTCATCTTATCTTACACACATAAGGCCTGGCATGCCGGGACTGCAGATTGATGTCAGACGGTCTTCTCGTGAACGTCCTCGTCTGCGATCTCGGACCGGGACTAGGGCATGGTTAGACGAGTGTACCTCGTACTGAGAACGCAACTGTCTGTATACGTAGTAGTATCTTGTACGATATGGGTCTACCTATTTACCTTGTTTAATGTTGGCTCTCGGTCGCGGTTGTCTTGTACCTATACGTCCATGACCAGCCGAGTCTGATATCGTGACCCCCAACCCCCAACCCCCACCACATTGGGCCGCATTGGACAGCCCTTCCATCCCCTCCCTCCGTACACCCCTCCTGGCCCGCCGTCGATCGTGGCCGTCCAGCAGTTGATGTGGTGTAATGTCGTGCGTCCCTAGCCCCCAGGTTGCGGTCTTAGCAGCATCATGATATGGCCTAGCGTAGCATTGGCAGCCGTCGCCCCCATGTCGGTTCGTGTCAGTTCGCCTCGTCGCATGAAAATCTGATCCAGCGAGCAGCCAAACCATCCGCTCGCCGCCATCCACCCCCGTTCCATCAACTTGACCCGACAGCCTCCAGCCTCCAGCCCTCGCTCCCTCGCTCCAGCTGTCCATACCGGTCGAACACCTCAATCGCACGTCCTCTTTCGGTGGATAGCCATGCTCGGGGGCCTATCATCGCCCGATTAGACGCCATGTACGCACCTGCTTACGGACCCTACAATCCCAATGGTGTCCCTCCGCAGCCCCAGACCCCCCACCAGGTCCAGCACCAGCACCAGCACCAGCACCAGCACCAGCACCAGCAACAACCTGGCCAGCAGCCTCAGCAGCACATGATGTATAACCCACAGCAATATGCGGTCGGAGTTGGACACCAGTCGCCCTACGGCGGCGCGCCTGGTCCCGGCATGGGCGGAAATGCAGGTGCTATGGGGATGATGCAGAACAACGGTGGTATGGCGCAGATGCCCGCTTCCCACGGTATGTTGCACACAGAACAAGCCTTCAAACTCTACTTGGACCTCTCATCTGCTGCTTCCTGCCCGCGTCTGCCTAGAGACCTCCCATCTCTGCTCGAGGACAAGAAGCTATTGTCCGTGCTGCAAACAGGAGCAGCCTGTCAACGGTCGAGTTCGAATCCGTCATGTCCAGCTCTCAGCCATGTCCATATTCCCCTTAATTGTTTTCAGCCTCGTGGGTAGCAAACATGGCTGATGATTGTTCTTATATACAGTATCTACATATCAGACACCCTATTCGAGCTCTCCTTACGGAGGTAATATTCCTACATCGACTGCTGCCAACCTGCCTCCGAACTTCATGCCTACAACCTCGAATGCGCCTTCGTTCCCCATGAATGCCCCAAGCATGAACCCTCAACATCAGGCTCAGCGCATGCAGCCGCCTCCTCCCTCATCAACACCAACGCAGCCCGGCCAGAGAGCGTCACCGTTTGCTGGTGGACAGCACAACACTCCTCCTAATGCCGGTCACGCACAGTCCCAGTTCTCAACGCCCCAACCCAACGCTCAAACACATCTACAGACCCCAAATAACAATCAGCAAGGGCAGGGACAGACGGTAGTCACTCCACAAACACCAAACTTCCCGCCTGGGTCAAATGCTGGGCCGATCGCAACACCTCTCAGTCCGGGATCTGAGTCACGGGAGAAGGAGAGAGTGACATTACTCTTGGAAATCAACAATGGTTTGCTGAAAGAGGTTATGCGAATACAGGCAATCCAAGCTGAGGTCAAGAAAGATGAAGCGGCGGCGGCAGCGGCATCTCCCGAAGGTGCTGACAAGGAAAAAGCGGAGAAGGAGAAGACTGAGAAGTTGAAGACGCCGTCAAGGGAATATGTTGAGTACGTATATTATGCCATACCAAAGACACTCCTGACACTTATAGGTGTATGCGCCGACTTCAATCGAATTTAGCATACCTCGCAGCTATCGCTGATCGTTCCCACAAACCTTCCTCTCAAATACCTCCTCACCCAGCTATTATGAGTGCGCCACCTCTATCACCAAGACCGTCAACGAATTCAACGTCATCTCCTAAATCAGACGCCAAGAAAGAAGAGTCTGAGGACAAGAAAATTGAAGACATACAGGAGGATCAGTCTGAAATCCTTAAAGATCTGTATAAAAAATTACAAGCGCTATTTCCAGGGGTGGATCCGAAGAAAGAGCCTCAAGTACCCGCAGCGAATGCGGCAAGGGCGCAAGCTCAACAACAAGCCGCTGCTCAAATACAGGCACAGAAGCAGCAACAGGCACAAGGTGGAGGAGTGGATCCGAACACACAGCAAAAAATGCAGAATGATATGTTAAGGCAAAAAATGATGCAACAACAAGCTCAACAACAAGCGCAGAATTCACAACAGCAAATGGCGCAAGGGATGCAGGGAATGAATAACTCGCAAATGAACAACGCGCAACAAGGGCAGGTCCAGAGCCGATAGCAATGCCGATAGCGATGCCGATAGCGATGGCGACAGCTGGGCTTTTTGGGGGTATACAAAACTTTGGAGTTGGAAATGGAGTTGGCTAAGACGTGGGTGGCTGGTTGGTTCCTAATTGCTTTGTATAGGAATGGGTTGAGTGGGTTGCCGTCATATACCTTTGTTTCGGGTGGTTTATATTGGATTATGAGTGAATGTCAAGTGGCTATAGCTGGAAATGGATCCCAAGAGCACTGTTCTGTGATGATTATGTGCTCCATTATTCGAATTCCGAATTATTCTAATTGTCAGCTATCCTTTCAAGACATGAATTCCTTGACAATGTGCGAATTGAGTTTGGAAAATACTTGATAGGGCATCTTTTGCAATTATTTGGGTCATGTTGTTCAATTTTGGATTTTCATTCGCATTACCTCACGACACCCGCTCCAAAAGTTCTGAACGTATAATCTTCAAAGCCCAATTTATGTTCAATTATGTACCTCCAATATTTGCACGAATTACGTATAGTCAGCAAGCAGTCAGCATCGTCAAGCTAGCTAGACTAGTTAAAAAGGTCAGAAACGTTGATATACTCCTTCTTTTGGTTTAGCGCAGACATCGGCTCCGAGACCTCATGAGTCACGTGCTACCAGAAGACTCAATTGACGAAAGCAGGATTTAAGAATATTTGTCCATCTGAGAAATGGATGGCTATATATCGAGAAACGGAGCTAGGTCTTGGAGTCTTCGGATACTTTAGAAAATCGTATATCCTTTCTCTTGATTAAAGCTAGAACTAGAGTCAAATCATGATCTCAATTTTTTAGTTTCACTCCAAGCACCTTACCTAGCTTTTCCTGCAAAAGAAGCTGGGGTGCTAGATCAGAAATGGTAACTTCAACCTCCCCTGCTATATCCTCATTCGTACTCTACTCTACGGCCTAACTCTCGCACACTATTACTTTCCTCCTCCGCCTGATAACCGCCACCGACAACCTCTAGTTCTAGACCTGGACCTTCTCCATGCTATGGCGTAACATAGATGGAAGCGTTGGAACCGAAAGTCTCTCACAATGTCTATGCACAAGCTTATAGAACTCGATACGCATATGTTGACGGGTTAGAGGAATTTAGGTTGCTGTTTGCTATCAGGGTGGTACGTGCTGCGCTCTTTTCTGTTACAAGTTGATACCGATAATTACAAGTAAGCAGGTGCGATGATTAAACTTTAATAGAAGATCTAAATAAGGGCGCGAAACAGTATCTCGCTTTCGAATCTTGTATTTGGCGCTTTGTATCGTGGTTCCGAGGTGGAATGATATTCTGCCGTTGGCGAGGACGAGGACGTGGACGTGGACGTTGAGGCTTGCGGTTCCGACAGTGACGAGTTGGAAGGTGGCTTTGGCTATGACGGGTGATGGGGTGTTGTGAAATTGTGTGAGTAGATTAGGGCGGGTGGAATGTTGGAGAGAGGAGGGAAAGAGGTTAAACGAGGGTGAGCAGGGGATTAGCATTACTTCCTGACAAGAGGGTTATTGTCATGTAATTATATAGGAGTAGTGTATATAGACTTTCTTCATCAAGGGATCTTGCTCAATTAAAGGCTCGTATGCGGCGAAAACCCTCGCACCTGTAGTTGCTGGACTGGGAATGGTCTTAAGCACGTAGGTGCTTGTTATTGATTTGCTGCCTTTCTTGAAGAGTAATTTAGAAAATACACATCTGCGAATCTATTGAGAATTGGAGCGTATACCAGGGCTGAATAATTCACTGTCAAATGCAGTTTGTTGCCAACATTATATTGCAGCCGGACGAGGTCATCGCCAGAATATAAATGCGATAATTTATTATGTGACGATTTTTTTACATAACGCTAATCTTCAAAACTAAAGATACTACATCAGTTAAATAGGATTGCTATTTACGAGTACTAACATTTCAATAGGTGAAACCACAATTCAGCGTGGGTCATTCTCAAACAGATTACCGAATTAGGCAAGTGGGGGTTTGCTCTCTCCTTTCTCGCTCCGACGTAAGCGAACCAAACTCCGATCACCTCACTTGTAATTCTCTATCCTGCTATCCTCGCATTTCAACTCTGAAAAGCCCAACCTCTTATCTAATATTCAAACTTTAGAATGGCCTCATCTTCACGAACACTTCTAATCTCAGGCTCCACATCATTCATTGGTTTCGCTATCCTCCTTCGCGCCCTCTCCCTCGGCTACACCATCATCTGTCCCCTCCGCACCCTCTCTAAACAACACCTCATAGCCTCTCACCCACAAATTGCCTCCCTCCCTTCCGAAACTAAATCAAAACTCCACTTCATCCCTCTCCTCAATTTCAAGGACCCGGCCCTATGGACCCCAATCCTTCAAACCCACCATGTGGAATATATAATGCACCTCGCAACCCCCAAACCACGCGATTACACCGGAAATGACCAAGAATACGTCAACACAGCTATTCAAATGACAGCCGCCATATTACACGCCGCTTCAAAGACTCCTAGTGTAAAAAGAGTCGTTATCACTAGCTCCATGGTCGCGATTCGAGACTCTTCACCTCCAGGCTCGAGAGCTGCTTCAGGTGATAACCGTCTCGAGATGCCACCGGGTCCTCCGTACGAGAATCAAAACATGAGATACACAGCGTCCAAAATTGCCTCATTAAAAGCCGTAGATGATTTCATGGAGAAGGAAAAGCCGGCATTCACGGTTGTGAATATCATGCCGGGCTTTGTAGTTGGGAGACAGGAGCTAGCTACCTCCTCGACCGATTTACTTTCTAGCAGTAATCGTGCCCTGTTAATCCCGGTGACGGGAGGGATATTGCCTTACGCAGGGACTGGAAGATTCGTGTCTCCGACGGTGAGTTTGGAAGATGTGGTTGGTCTTCATCTTGGATGCTTGGTTAGTGAGAAGCTGAAAAAGGGAAGGAACGAGTGGAGTTTTGCGATCGCGGGGATGGAGGGCGGTGATTATGAGGATATCGCTGGGATCGCCGGGAGGTTATTTCCTGATGCTGTAAGAGCTGGGAGACTGAGGTTTGCGAG
The DNA here is from genome assembly GCA_009613015.1 of Mollisiaceae sp. DMI_Dod_QoI. Taxonomy (NCBI): domain Eukaryota; kingdom Fungi; phylum Ascomycota; class Leotiomycetes; order Helotiales; family Mollisiaceae; species Mollisiaceae sp. DMI_Dod_QoI. The sequence goes on from VXCB01000049.1 coordinate 122,385, forward strand.
AGAAGAAGAGAGGATGAAGACAGGGAAGGTGCAGATTTATAAAGTCGATATCAAAGGTGTGGAGGAAGTTTTGGGGAGAAAGTTGAAGGGGCTGGAGGAGCAGGTGAGAGAAGTCGTGGGGCAGCACTTGGAATTGCTTGGTAAGGAAGGATAGGGATACAACTGAAGATCACATACACAAATATGAATAGGAAACAGTTTCATGCATACGACAGATGGTTATCCATTCGTGCTTCTAAAGTATGTACTCATAAAGATCGATGAGGCCTGATTCTCTCAAGTCATCTCCCTCCAAACGATCCAGATCCAGACCCATTTCAAGTCCCAGTTCTAGTCCTCGTTCCCATATTTTTCTTTCATTCGTAAACGCCCCTTGTCACTATCATACACCAAAATAATTCAGTTCCCTCTGATCCTTCTTAAACGCAACCAACCACTTAAGCCTGCGCTCAATATGCTCGCTACGCCTCGCCATGCAAGTAAAAAGTAGAAACAGGAGGAGATAAGAAAAGGGGGTATCAAATCCGGATATTCCCATGCAAAACAAAAGATCTGGAGTTGCAGATTCGCTTCGCTCGTCAAAGCATCACCAAAGCAGAAGAAAAGGAAAGAAAAGGAATAAAAAAAATTAGCAAACAACCACCATATGTCTACCATCAGTCCTCCACTGAACTGTATCGTATCTGCTAGACTAGAGTCGGGCATCAAGCTCCACTAGCAATTTGTTGAAATGTTGATATATTCCGCCGATTTTGATTCCGAGGGTGTCGTAAACATTCGTCGAACTGCGAGGTAAGAGAATCGAAAAGCCTCGCCCTATTTCTAAGCAGAGCCAGGCCTCGTGAAAGATTGGAGTTTTGAATTTCGCCTTCTAATGTGTCTTCTTTCTTGGCCGTCTTGGTTCCGTTGCAGAATCGCTGCTCTGCATGCGCTCCTTCAAGATGAAAAAGCATTTGACAGCCGCCTCATGATTACTCGTATGCTCAGCCCATTTCTGAAGCACAGCTTGATCTTCCTTCAGACCCTTTCGATACGTTTCTGTTCCCTGAACATCAACCCATCTCTTCTCTTTCAGATCCTCGTTCTGGTTCTTCCGGGCCACCATGTGCAAGAGGAACTTAGTGTTGAATCTATCCCACTCTTGCATATATTTCTCATAGCGTTGCAGGTAATCATCGTAAGCTGCACGAATAGGAATATCCTTCTCTGTAGTGGGAGGGGTGGGAAGTGGAGGTGGGGGAGGCATGTCAAGAGTCGAGATGATGTCCTTGATCTTAAGATCGTCAAAATCAACTTTAAGTTCGGTATCGACGGGGGATGAAGAAACGGAAGTAGCTGCTGGACGTTTGTGTGGTTCGGCATTCAAGTTTCCGTTAACTTTGATTCCGCTGTGGAACTGAGGTACGGTATTTGTGACAGGAGGAGTGTCGACATCCATAGGTTCAGGACTAGCAGTAGGCGGAGGACTCTTCGTTGGAGATGCGCTCTTGCGTCCAGTAAACAGAGGCTTCTCATCAGAGGTATCACCTTCATCAACAACTGCTGCATTCCCACCCATCGTAGGTCGAAGAGATCTCTTCCTGCCGGGTCCAGCGCGAGATGACATTGGAGGAGGCATGAAAGTTTGGGGCTTGAAAGTCTCTGCCCAGGCCTCAGCGGAAAACTTCGTTCCTCCGGGAGATTCAATTGGAGTCTCTTCTTCCGAACGCGATGGCATGCTGAATATTGGCTGGACCTTGATTGGTGATCTTCCTCTTGAACGACCGTTCGATTGGGATCGAGGGCGTGGAGTGCTAGGAACTTTCGGGTCAGGCTTGAAATAGCCCGCCTCAAACTTCCCATCCCAATCCTCCGGAGTAAACTTGGTGCTAATGTTCTCGGCGCTATTGCTGAATCCATTCGTCTTTGGCGGTTGGTGTTGAGAGAATGTCTCGTTATTGACGTTGAACGAGAAACTAGAATGTCGACGATTAGCCTCATCTTTCATCTTTGAGTGTTGAGCCCAGAAGGAGCGGCATTTGTCAAAATCATACGCATGAGTAGCTTGTAAATGCTTTAGGGTCTTAAACTTCTTAGACGGGCTTGCCGGCTCAGCAGGACATTCCCTGTATTTTGTCCAATTGTCTTGGTGATCACCGTTCATTGATTTCTGTTGGCTGCCGGCTTCAGTCTTCGGTGCCTCTGCAGGAGTCTTGTATTGGTGATCCAAGCTAGCCTGACGCTTGTTTGAGAGAAGACGGTCCACATAGGAACGTTGCATCTCCTCGAATGCATTTAGACTATTGGGGCTGACCGGGACTCCACTGGGAGGTGTCGCCGGTGGAGCATCAGACATCTCTGTGTATTTTAGGGAAGCATTGCAATATCGCGCGAACCCAGATTGAGAGCCCGAAGAGATCTTATCCGAAACGCTCTCAAGCTTCACTGAATAGCTTGAGGGTCTTCTCTTGTCGAAGGAAGTAAGAGTAGGACGATTGCTAGGAGTAGAAGAACCAGGGCTCGCATACATTGATGGTTCGCCATTGGCATTTGGAGTAGGTTGACCAGACCGAAGTGGGGGTCCATCTGCACCGAAACCGTTAGGAGGAGGTTCTTGACCAGGGTTTTCCTTCATCCATTGTCTCATCTGTTGGAGCCTGCTTTGCTTACTTGTGGTTTTGCTCTCGGGATCGGTTGTAGAACCTGTAGGTAGCTTAGTAGTCCGGGGAGTTGCACCATTGCTGTATCTGGCAGGGCGAGACGCTGACTTGGGCATCTGGACATGTTCATCAGACGAGCTATCCAAATCAACACTCTCGGAGTATGAGGGCCGGGGTGCATGTGCGGAGCGTTGCACAAACGATTTTGCACGTTGTGGAGTATTGCTCTTGGAATTCAAATTCGTATCGGAGCCAGCTCGGGGAAATGAGTCCTTATTGAATGCATCACTTCGCTCTCGGGTGCTCTTGGATCTGTTGACTCCAGCAGCAGCACTTTCAAAAGGATTGAGTTTCTCTCCACCGTGAGTTGCATATGGTGTACTGACTCGTGGCTCCATGGTGGCCGACTCTTCTCTGAATTGCTTTAGAGGATCTGATCTGCCTGTTGAAGGTCTCTCGGTGGACGGGGGTGGTCGCCGTGGTGGTGGCTCAGGTGCCACTGTAGGCTTGTCTCTTTGCGTGGAGTAAGCACCTCTAGGCGCTGGAGGCTCATCACCACCAGGTGTATTCGGCATGAAACCTTTTCGACTCGTAGCATTAGTACTTTGGCTCCTTCCATGTGAGCCATTTGGCTCTCGGAACTCATCATAGCCTGGGCGAGCTTTTGGCGGAGGACCGTGGAACTGAGCGTTGCTCTCTTCCCGACCCGAGGTTGGAGTGCCTCTTGGTGGTGGCTGTGGCGCTTTCCACGTCTTGCCAGGCCCATGCTCTGTTCGATTTTGATGTCTTGTGTTCTCCCATGCCTCGTATTGTGCCTTTCTTGCCTGTGGTCCCTCTTGCGCCGCCTGATATGCCGAAGCATTTGGCGGGGTGAACTTATCATACCTCTTTGCTCCTGAGGATGGCGGTGGTGGTTGTTGTGCTCTATTGCGAGCTGTAGGTGGCTTAGGAGGTGGTGCCCATTGTGCACCTGCGTTCGCCCAAGGATTTCCCCTCACTCCAGAAGCTGTTCCACCACTATATGTATTTCTGAACGAACTTGAAGATACTCTGATACGGTGCGCATCGTACTTGGCACGTTCTGTAGGGTCGATAAGGACCTCGTGGGCAGATTGTATCTTCTGGAACTTCGCTGTGACTTCGGTCTCACGCCCTGGATTGCGGTCTGGATGATATGTGAGAGCTATTGGGCGAGGTCAGCAGTGATCAACGCGGTAGACCTGCCCCCAGCATACCAAGCTTCTTGAACTGCTTCTTGATTTCTGCGACGTCTGCGTTGGGTGCAAGCTCAAGATCACCATAGTAATCTCGAGAAAGGTCCGCCTTCACCATGTTGGCTGCCGCAGGAACCGCGCATTCGAGATAGACACAAGTTGGAAAGCAGGACCAGGCCGAGGATCATGTAAAGATGTTAGGAGATAGTGGAGAGCTAAGTATCTTAATAGACGTCCCTCAATCGCGTTAGTCGTACAAGAGTTCTTCTGTTCAAAGCTGAAAAGCGAATCTGACCCAGCCCTATCTAAAAACGACAGTTGGCGGGAAGCGGTGCAGGGTTCGTAGCGCGGGGTGCGGGAGTGAACGACATGCACCAGAAGTCGTGAAGAGATATTGAGTCGGACGGAAGACAGTTGGGAGGTTTGCAGGTCCAACGCAGAGGGGTTGATAGGGGACGAGGTCAGGTCGTCGGTTGCCTCGTGTTGCTGCGGTGCGGAACTAGGGAGTTCGCAATACTAGGTAGTCCTAGTCCTACGCGACGACCAAAGGAACATCGCAAGTCGTGTTTATCAGAGGTTTAGCCGAAGACGAATGCATGAATCTTAGTATGACATCAAGGAGGCTGCACTTCCGGGAGATTGTGACAGGCATTGTCTATTCACTGTCTTGCATGAGCGGACCTCAATGGCTCGTGATTGTCTTGTCTTTCGACATTCCGCGGGATAGTCTGTCTCCCGCTCTGGCTGCTCGCTGAGTTGCTGTCCGCTGCTGATCCGCCACGATAAAGCAACGAATCCCTGCCAGTGTCCGCCTGCGATAGGTATCCCCACGTCCACGTGATGAATATCACGCCGCGCCAGATTTTGGTAGGTATCCCTATTCTAGTATTTGTGAGACATAGAAGTCCAGCCAGTCGGCTAGAACATCTCGGCAAAGAAAAAAAACTCGCGAAAGTAGAAAGTCTCTTGGTCCTCTGGTTGCCTATGTTGGGTGTCACTCCTCACCATGGTACGGAGGCGTCGTCGAAAGCTACATGATCAACATGCAGAAGATACGAAGGAAAGCACTACAATGCAGCCTTGCTTGGGACTGGCACCCTAATAAGTCAAGTGAGATCATAGCTCAATGAAATAGCTTGAGGCGAAGCACATTTCAGGGGAAAGAATCCATTTCATATTCGATACTCCAAGTCATCGATCTCGAACGCCTACCGATACTCCACAACACCATTCTCTGATGCAATGCGCATCTACCCAAACAAACAACTGCAATTCCAAAAAAAATCTTTACACAACAATGTGTCCAGTCCCAGAACCTTCCACACCACATCCATATCGTACCCATCGTTCATCCGTTAACATTCTTATACGACAGACTCATGCGTCCATCCACCTTGTCTTCGGATCTGATCTCGAGCTTGGAGGTCTTTGCGGATCTCATCCTCAGTCAATCTATCTTGACCAGACCAATTGGCACTTGAAGTGCGGGCCCGGAATTTGTGGAATCGGTCCTTGCTCTTACTGAAGACCTCCTCCATATTCAAAGGACCTGGCTGTCCGAAGATAGCCGCTGGGTCCATCTTTTCTTGCTGAACCAACCTTCTTCGAAGGTCCGGCGAATTTGTCCAGTCTGCAGGGACAAAGTCTCCCTGGTCATCATCCTCCTCTTCCGAGTCCGTATGGATCTCTGGCAGAACAATATTCTCTCCGTTCTGATAATGTGGAGATGATTTAGCAGCAGACTTAGCCCCAGATTTACCAATCCCATTTGGTGGTCCAGAACGTGCTGGTGTCTTGTGATTGGTTTGATGTGAGCTGGATGCGAATGGGATGGGGGCTTTTGAGACTTGAGCCATATCCATTGGGTGTGCTGGCTTTGATTGATTCATATTGTGCTGAGCAATAAGTGTTGATCTCTGCAGATTACCCGGTGGGGGAGCATTTGCATAGCCACTCGGGAACAGCGACTTCGTTGGCATGTCCTACGATGAATTAGCGCCCGCTCACACGACATAGTTATTTCACGTACCTTTTGACGGCTGCTTGATTGTCGGATTGGAGGTGCAGTCATCTTAGGATGGTTTTCTGTCATATCCTCATCCTCATCAAAGTCGTCACTAGTTCTCCGGCGCTTAGCCTGGTGCTCCTGCTGATGATAGGAAGGTCCATTTCGTTGAAGCGTCGGACGAGAGTGGTGATCCTCGTTGTCCTGCGGCAGTGGCCGCTTCGCAGGGAGTTTGGCTGAGTTGGAAACCACCGAGTTGACCGGTCGGCTCGGATCTTCCTGCTGTCTCTGATTTCCAGGGTTCATCCGCGAGGGTTTGGACTGTCCCAGATCCACTCGTTGGGACGGTATAGGAGGTAGCGCTTTTTCATGTAACATAGAGCTCCCGAATTCAATATCCGGTTGAGGTCGAGCAGCTGGCGGGGGAGCTTTTGTTTCCTTGGCCTTCTCCATCTCCAATCTTCGCTTCTCTATGGCTTGCCTAGATGCTGCTTTCTTCGCATCTGCTGCACTAGCCGCACGTTCACGCTCTCTTTGAATCTCTCGTTGGCGCTCTAATTCCTGCTTTCGTTGTAGATCTTCCTTGCGGCGCTCTTCCTCTTTGATGGCCGCACGTTGGCGTTCGATCTCGAGCTTAGCTTCACGCTTTCGTTGTGCAGCAAGTTCATCCTAACGATGTCAGATAATGTAAAGGGAAATAGGGTCTAACTTACTTGTTCCTTCTTTCTAGCTGCAGCTTCCAACGCCTTGCTGGCTGCTGATTTGAAGCTGCTTGTGGATGCTTTGCTTTGGATAGAGCTTGTGCTAGCTTTGTGTCTCAACCCTTGCGAAGGTGCAGACTGTTGCGAAGAAGAAGCTAGTGAGTCTTGTAGAGAAGCAGAAAGAGCAACATTTGATGGATGGTGGTGATGACCGCGTTGAGAACCAGTATCGACGCGGATGACAGTTGGCGGCTTCACTTTTGCGGCTGCTTCTTTGGCAGGCTTCAATGGTCGTTTTGGTCCTGGTCGCCCAATCTGTGACTTTGGTCGAGGAATAGCTGGGGGAGGCATTGCTTGGGATGCTTCAGACATCTCAACATCAGCATTCGCCAGCTCGTCAGTACTTGCAGCAGCCGCAGCGATGCCTTCTGCCTGCAGTTGCGCCTTAGTCTTTCGAGGACTACTTCGGGTTGCCCTCGGAATATCGACTTGGCTTGCTTTGGCCTGCTTCTCTTGCTCTTTCCGAGCTTCCACTTCCTTTTGCATAGCAGCGACTCTTTCTTGTTCCTTGTGGAATACTCGAGCCTCCTCTCTAACTTTCATACGCGCCTTCTCCAATTGGTCGGCCTTTTTTTGGGTTTCTTTAGCCTCTTTTGCAACCTTGGCTTCCTCTTCCCTTTTCTTCTCCTCTCGTTCAGTTGATGCTCGAGTTTTGCGTGGGCTGTGTTTGAATGGGCTCTCGGGAAGGCGGAGCGATATTTGGCTCTTATTACTGGGAGCATGGGAGCTCGTAGGACTTTTGGTATTGGCTTCTGACATGACATCTTCGAATGAAGGCGCATTCTTCAATCCCATCCGCGACGAGGAAGGTGAAAGTGCTGACGACTTGGCTTCCGCACTGACAGCTGCACTGCTCGCGAACAAACCCCTAGATGTCTTAAGGATAGAAGAGAATTTATCCTTTGCAGCCTTAAGCGGACTGCCGCGATAGCTCCTACCAGGTGATTTCGGTGGAGTTGTTGAGCCATCTGCATCGTTCGAAGCGACCGACGGAGTTGGATTCGATACAGAAATAGGTTTCTTGTGCCCTGGAGAGTCACCCGACTTTTTAGGAGACCTGAGGACAGATGTGGAGACGGACTTAACATGGCCAAGAGTACTTGTGGTGCGCTCAGGAATGACAGGCTCACGAACTGGTGACAGGTTCCTTGCTTGGTCTCCACGTTTAGGGATGTTGAATTGGGCCCCACCGATACTATCCTTGCCATGGATACCTTCCATCACATCGGCGGAATGGCTTTTGGCCATCTGTGGTCGAGGACTGAAAATGGAGGGTTCAGCAACAGCCGCAGGTGGAGGGCCAATCCAGCTATCCTCTTCGTCTTCAGGAAATGCTCCAGGAGGAGGACGTGATTTGCGGGCCGGAGACTTTTCCTTCTGGATATCCTGGGACGTGGGAGGTTGACTAAGCTGATTGCTTTGGGCTTGAATAGCATTGCTAGGAATAGACTTCGAAGGTCGCATGTTTGACTGGGACTGGCCAAGCATGCTGATTTGATCCTGGAGTCGTTGAGTGGAAGTCTTATTGTGAAGACGCTTCATTTTGGAGTCGTTGTCGTCTTCAATTGCCTCTTCTGCATCTGCTTCATCAAGATCCATGTCCTCATCATTTTGCTCATCTTGTCTGACATTTCCTAAACTTTTCCCACCAGTCTGCCGGCCATAGTAACTGGTCCTTGGTTGCTCCAACTGGCTTGTTCGTGAGACTCGGTTACCAATACTCTTTTTAGTTGTCAATGGTTCACGGGCAGGTAGTGATGCAAAGTTTAGACTGCTCTTTCGGACAATAGGTCTAATTGGACTTGGAGAGGCATCCGATGGAGATTGCACGTCCTCCATATGTTCATCTTCGACTTCTGGAGCGGCATCCTCCACAACAGGGTCCGCAACTTTTGCTGGCGATGGTTTAGCTGGTGACACTCGTATAGGTGAGTGCTTGGCTGGGGATGGTCGTTGAGGAGATGATGGTTTTACTGGAGATCTCAACTGCTGGTCGCGTTCCTGAACTGGGGATTCCAGAACAGGATAAGAAATGTGTTCAGGTTCTTTATGCTCTTCATCGATATCCATCTCATCCTCGTCTTGGATGACTTGTTCTATCACATTTCGGGCCTGCTCTTCCTTTGCGGACTGAAAAGATTCCTCTGTCGTGCGTCTTGCATCCGAATCACGACTTATAATGACTACATTCTCATCTGACTCTGGGGAGAATGGCGAGTACACAGGAATCGCCTTCTGAGGAGAAGCTTTGGGGGTCCGCTGGTAGACCGTGGGATCGTTTGGTTGTGTGGATTGTGTTGCTCCTTCCGGCTGACTACCATGATATCCAGAGTCTACAAAATTTTGTGTAGGTTTCAGAGGGGATTTTCGCTGTGTTTCTGATGGAATGGGACCTGCCTCAACTTCAATCTGCTCTGGTTCATCTTCAGCAACCTTGAAAGTTGCGACAGGTCTTTCGAGGTGGATGTTTCGGAATGGGCTCGCGCTTCCTTGAGTTGCCGCGGAGAATATATCGGTCAATGGCTGCAGGACATTAGTTGATACTACTCAATGGACCATCCCACCTACAGCGCGTATTTCCATTGGATTGCCCTTTCGTGCAGTTCTAGGCGTCTTCCCACGTAACTTCCCGGGGGTTTTGAATATATCTGCTACGTTCCTATGCGCATAGTGTTAGCATGCACCCAGAGAAAAACAACTTGTTGACATACACTTGGTTCTTGCTGAATATCTCAGCCATATGCTCATTAAGCCAGTCCAAATCGTTCCGCGCAGAAAATGTAAACTCTTCTGTCTCTTCTCCTGCAAACTGCAGCGCGGTTCCTCTTTCTTCTGCTATCCATGGTGTTGATCCGACTTGTAGTCGCGGGTTTGCTCGAAGTGCAGCCATGTTGTTGAATCAAAACAATGCGCGTCGAGCAATAGTACACAACGAAATCGGCAATGGTGAATCGATTTTCTGATCATAAAAGCATTTCGAGTAATTGCAAAACTATTTAAATAGTTGCAAGGTCGCCGACGAGCTTTGTGTGGATACTGAAGCTTGGTCGAGTCGTGGGCATTGAAGCTCTCGGGGATTGTTTTGGTTCGAGCTTTCCGTGTCGCGCCTCAATCACGTGCCCGCGAGCTACGGGCACCACGCTAAAACGGATATGCTCGGAAACAAACCTCCCCCACCAACGACATACCTAAGTAGGTACCGAAGTGAGATGTAGGTTCTATTCAGTTTTTGATTTACTTTTACTTTTCGTACATTTCATGCCGTTTCCTTTCCTTCCAATTACACTTTATCAAACATTGGCCTTCAAAGATGCAGCGAACGTTCTTCCCAAGATGTCTGAGACTTGCCAAGCGTCGTCCCCGCATCTGTGCTCCAAGATACTTTTCTATATCCATTCCAAGGAAAGCAAATACGTTGATGGAAACTAGTGGCTTCTCAGATACGCAGCTCCAAGTTCGGGAAGCTATAGCAAAGATTTGTTCCAATTTTCCAGATGTAGGTTTCAATGTCTGATTTCCGAATATATGTTATTCCTCGAGAACTGGCGTTCACCTTGCTACCGTACTTGATGATACCTCACTGATATGCCTTCAGGAATATTGGGCAGCGCATGATGAATCAGGAGAGTATCCGCATGAGCTTCATGCCGCGCTCTCTAAGGACGGATGGATTGGAATTGCGCTACCAGAAGACCTAGGAGGATCTGGTTTGGGGATTTCTGAAGCTACAATGATGTTGCAAACAATATCAGAGTAGGTATTCTTTGCGTCTCTCTTTATTGGAGCAGTAATTGACTAGAACAGGAGTGGTGCCGGTATGGCAGGTGCTCAGTCAATACATGCCAGTGAGCTTGACCTTTCCTTCCAAATCAATAGCCAATTCTCATTATCATCCAGACGTGTATGCTACCCAACCTGTCGCAAAATTTGCAACGCCCGAACAACGGCAACGAATGTTGCCTAAGCTCATTGATGGCACTTGGCGAGCATGTTTTGGCGTGACAGAGCCCAATACAGGTCTCGAAACTCTCAAACTTAGAACGCAGGCTGTTCGAGATGGTGATAATTATAAGATCTCTGGACAGAAGATTTGGATTTCTTCAGCACAGGTTGCCACTAAAATGGTCCTCCTCGCACGAACAACGCCACTTGAGGAAGTCAAGAAGGCGTCCGAAGGCCTCTCACTATTCTTCATTGATTTCGATCCGAAGCAAGCGGGGCTGGAACTCAAGCGAATTAAGAAAATGGGCGGAAGAGCTGTGGACGCCAATGAGGTCTTCTTCGACAACTACACCATCCCGAGCGACACTCTAATTGGCAGGGAAGGTCAAGGATTTAAGATTGTGCTCCACGGTATGAATGCTGAACGATGTCTCCTAGCGGGTGAAGCACTCGGGCTCGGATACGCTGCTTTGTATCGAGCGTCAAACTATGCAAAAGAGCGAATTGTTTTCGGTCGTCCAATCGGCATGAATCAAGGAATTCAGCATCCTTTAGCTGATGCATATATGCACCTTGAAGCTGCAAAGCTAGCAACCTACCACGCCGCTCGGTTATACGATCGTTCCACGACAGATGAGAGTATGACACAGGCAGCAGTTGGCGTTGCATGCAATAGTGCAAAGTACCTTGCGGCTGAGGCAGCTTTCACAGCTTGTGAAAGGAGTGTTTTGAGCCTAGGAGGCATGGGGTATGCGCAAGAGTATCATGTAGAACGGTATTTGAGGGAGTGTTTCGTGCCTAGAATAGCTCCTGTGTCGAGAGAGATGATCATGAATTATGTCGGAGAAAAGGTGCTCGGCTTACCCAGAAGTTATTAAGATGTTCTCGAGACAGGGACACCAAATCAAAGAATAATGTCTGGTTGGGAGTGTGACTTCCGAGATCCACCGGAATGGTCTGACCTCAGAGCGATCTCAGATATTGGAACATTGTATAAAGTCAAGCTTAACGTCATGCATTATTCCAAATGTGCCCCCAACGCCCATACTCCCACAATGCCTCCCATCCTCTATCTCATTTCTTCAGCGCCGCAAACCTCTTCGCCAATTCATCGACATCTGGTATCGTCCCGCCAACAGGACCCTTGCTCTGAGTCCCCCTCCCAGTAGTCGCATCCTGCATCTTCTTAGTAGGCTTCAGATCCAGTGTTCCCTTCACCCTTGGATGCAGGTTATCAGTACTCGGACTTGGCGGATTGACTCTCAATGGCGAACTAGGTCCAAAATTCCTCGGCGGGGTGGCCTTGCTCAACTCCTCTCTTTCCTCCAGTTCCCTATCTTTCACCGGCCCATCCGCCAACAACGGTGCCTCCAAATTCTTCTGGGCTTGTCCACCGCTCGGATTCTCGTCGTCATCATCGTAATCCGGCGGGTCTCCCAGATCGTCTTTGGGTTTAGTGGGCCAGTCAACACCATACGTCCTTGCGATCTCTTCCAGATATCCGTTCACGAGTTCTTGAGGAGGTGGCGTGACAGTTAGCTTCTTCAGCACTTTCTCGCTGACCTTCTCGTCACTATTCTCCATCGCTGCCAACGCGAATTCCTTCCCATACTTATCGCACAGCAATACCCTCACCGATTGTAATTCCTTAACATCCGTCCGCGGCGCAGCATATATTAAACTCTTAACAGCCTCTTCCAAGCCGGGGTCGCACGTAGGAGCTTCCATCAATCCCGTTCGTGCCAATAACAGCTCGCAATAGAGTTCGAGGATCTCGTGTAGTTCCGTAGTGATGTCTGATCGAATTATATTCTCGACGCGGATCTTCGCAGACTCGACTTTCCCTGCCTCAAGTAGCTGTGCCATAGCGCGACGTTGTTGCTTTGATATAGCTTCATCTTTCTGTTGCACCATGCGCAGCCGCGCAATAGAGAGCTTGAGCTGGACTTTCAGCTTGGCCTGCCACGATTTAGCTGTTGAGAAGATAGACCCCATTGTGCAATGAACTTACTATGAGAGACGAGGAAGGCGCCATCTTTTTCTATGCTGAGGAATTTGTCCGACCAAGAATCTTGTGTTCTGTTACAACAACTGATGCCTCGAGATAGGTAGATGGCGGGGTTGATTAGGTACGGAGACCGGATCAGGCCAGGAGCGAAAGTAATATCAATGTTGAGCAAGCCTGGACGAGGCCCACAAGCGTTATTCAGCTTCAATACTGCTCGTCCGGCGATAGAACTACCTTCAAATGCTTCATATATCTTCATAGAGCTTTGAGAAAGCGAATTGGTTCCCCTCGTTTCAGATCCCTGTATCAATTTACTTCCTAGGGACGATGACGATCATTCTTGTCCCTGCTCTTCTCCGGCGATTCAAGGGCATAAACAAGGTCTCGAATATACATAGTTCTCTTCCACAATGGGCATTCGAAAGAGCCTCAGTCTTAAAAAGCTGGCAGCTTGGATTGAGAAGCGTATAGACGCAATATGGAGCAACCTACTCACAAACCACCTCTGGCAGAGGATGCTCAAGAACACACTTGCGACCACTATTACGGTGATTCTCGCTCTTATTCCTGCCGTCGTAGCGGTTTATGGGAAAGCAGCATACCTAGCACCTATTACAACCGTATTCGGTCATCCTGGAAGAAGATTTGGGATGATGGCGGAAGCTCTTGTGCTCGCAATTTCGGGAACATTACTGGGTGTCGGATGGTCTTGTTTCGGGTTATATCTGTCAAGCCTGATTTATGACCAGAATGCTCCTGCCGCGTATACGATCCGTGGAATATTTCTGGTGGTGGCTTTGATGTGTCATGGTCTTTTACGGTCACATACTCCGAGGCTATTCATTTTCGTTTTATTACTAGTCATTGTCTCTGTCGTCAGTCTGACCGGTACTGCTATTGCAGTTTCGAAAACTACGGTCACAACTCTGTTGTATCCTATCCTAACTGCTGCTGCTATACTATTGCTTATCAATACTTTAATCTTCCCGGAGTTCTCAAGCAGTTTCCTCGGGATCACTACTATTGAAACGCTTGGTGAAACGGTGGGCGCTCTTCGAGATGCTGGCAGATACTTTGTAAGCATTGCCGAAGAAGGCCAGAAGAAGGACGAGGAGACCAAAGGCGAGAGCGAAGAAGCACACTTGACAAAGGCTACTACTTCCGCAGAGAAACCCCCTGAGAAGTCTGGCAAAGACGCTGAACCTAGCAAGCTTCGACAACTCTTTCGAACACTCAAGCGAGGCAAGAAAAACGGAAATGATGAAAATAGAAAAGACGACGAGAAGCCGGCGACCCCCAAGGTTGTCCAGTTAAAGTCACTAACGGGTTCCAAGGCCAAATTACGAGCCAAGTTGGCAAGCTGTAAAGCAGCTCAAACAGAATGCAACTTCGAGCTTGCATGGGCTGTCCTCCCCCCAAGGGACCTTAAACCAGTCAGTGACACACATATGAAGAAGCTTGTGGCCAATACAATAGCATTGATTAGTGCTTGTGAAAGCAAGTATGCTTTGATGGGAGATGACAGCGACAAAGGGGAGAGGGAGAGTAAGGATCTCAAAGGCGCGACTGAAACGGCGGACATTGGGAGCGGAGATGATTCATCACGCCCCGGTACAGGTGCAAATAGTCTGCACGATGATTCCGCAGATGAGAGGCAGGCTACTAAGAAAAAGCGGAAAGAGAAGAAGAAGAGCAAGACGCGACTCCAAAGGGAATTGAAGGATCTTGAGCTTATCAAGCCCAAGAAAGAGATCGAGTCTGGCGATATCGACCTTTTAAAGTTCCTGGTCCGGCGGATCACGAAGCCGCTCACTGACCTTCAAGAAAAAATTGACAGAAGTGTGGATGTCGTGACATCGAGTCTCGCATACTGCTATGATGTTTCGAAGCTTCCGTCTGGTGCTCGAGCACCAAGCGGAATTCAGCTAGCAGAGATTGATATCAGAGTCGACATCTTAATCGAGGCATTGGCAGATTTTGACAGAAACTCCGCCAATGCCTTGGAGACTGCTGCAGTCATGAACGACCTAGATCATCCTCAGGTCGACATCATGCCACGTATGGAGACGTTTCTCGTTTCTTCCTTTTTGTTAAATCTACGCCAAGCAGCTCTACAAACGTTGGGAATGCTCCATCACTCTCGAGTCATGGTGGAAAAGCGCCAAGCAAGGCATGGTCGGCGGAGACTCTACGCTCCTAGGATCAACTGGAGGAAGTGGCTCACGTCGGGTGGTGAAGAGGACTCATTCGCGCTTCCCGAAAGTGGCAAGCAAGATGCACGAAGAGGGAAGAAAGATGATGCACTGGATGACGATGACTCAATCACAAGCCAGGAAACTCTTTTGTCGAAAAAGAAAAGGGACGAAGAATCAGCACAGAGCCAGTCTCAGTCTCCTCGTCCAGCAATGCATGCTAACCAAGCCTTGGCGGCGAAGCGCAAAAGCAAGAAAGAAAAGCAGGGGACATTGATGTTCCGACTACGTAATAGCTTGGCGGATATCCTCGAATACATTGTCGGCAGTGAGGATGTGCTTTATGCTATCAAACTCACAGTAGCTGTATTCCTGGTCACTTGGCCTGCGTTTCTCCACCAGTGGAATTCTTGGTATTCGTTAAACAGAGGCCTTTGTAAGCTTATTCTTTTACTTATTTGCTACCCTTTTCTATGAGAGCTCTAGAGCTCAAGAGCTATTTCAGGAGCAGCACGCCCGTTTATCCTCCCTTTGTGCTCCCGTTTGTCAGCTCTTGAGACAGCTCCCAATCTCCGGAACTCTCTAGGGCTTTTTATGCGTTTACAGTGCTAATTCATTGAGCAGGGGCAGCACTGCAACTAGTATTGATTACGGAAGTTGCTATCGGTACATCAGTAATGACCTTCACATTACGAGCCATTGGGACAACAATTGGATGTTGCTGGGGATATGCTGCCTACGAGGCACGAAATGGTAATCGAGTTGTCTGTGTTGTGATCATTGTTATAGGAATCATTCCATCGACCTACATTCAACTTGGTAGCAAATATGTCAAAGCAGGGATGGTCTGCATTATCTCGATGTCTATTGTTGCTCTCGCGACGGAGGATGGTACCGTTCCAGGCACCGCAACGGAAAACTTCCTGAGGCGTCTCATAGCGTTTCTCATCGGTGGGGTAGTCGCCTTGATCGTCGAGGTAGTCCTCTTCCCTGTCAAAGCACGAGATCGCCTAGTAGAATCACTTGCTGCATCTATACGTCAGATCAGCGAGATGGAGGCATGTCTCGCGTATGGTATTGAGACAGAGGCAAATGTTGACGTTCAGTCGGCAGAAGTCTCAGCCAGATTTGAGCGAGCGAAAGGCAAAGCACAAGGCGCTCTGACAGCAGCAGGAACTTTCTTACCATTCTGTGCCAACGAACCTCGAATCAAAGGGTCTTTCAAAGGACTCGCTCTTGTCTATGCCGAGATTCTATACGTGTTGCACGCCGTGGTAGATCGAATGGATAATATGCTTCATCTTCGCCAAGAGTAGTAATCAACCATTCTCTTTGTTTCTCCTCCTCGCTACTCATGGAATTTGCTGAGTTCGGATCTCCAACCCATGTTTCATCTTCTTCGGCTCTTACTTTAATAGAAACATGGTACTAATTCGTTGTAGTGGCTCAGGTGTCCTTGAGGAGCTTAACGAAAAAGTGTATTCATATCGTCGTAACGTCGCTGGAGCCATCACGCTAATTCTCTTTGCATGCCATGAAGCACTTACAACGAAATTACCTCTTCCACAATTTCTGCCTTCAGCTCGTCTCGCACACCTACGTATGGTGAACCGTGTGCGGGAAGTTGTTCTTGCTGGCGACGTGCATAAAATGCATACAAACGAGCGATCTGAGATCGAGATGACCATGGTGAAGCGGGTCGTGCGACAGAAATTCCTCAGCTGGAACGCAGCTTCTGCCGGGCAAATTGAGGTAATTGAATATTTGGAGGAACTCGTCGACCTCGTAAAGTTATTGGTTGGAGCAAACGAGTTCCGCAGTGGATTGTTAACACGACCGACATACAGGGAGTACATAGATCGCATCGACCGTGCCGCGATAGAAGTCGGGAAAGGGGAGCAGGAAGATCGCGCATCTCGCAGTGAGGCAATAATCAGTCCAGAAGACGGCGAGGAAGATGAAGTGCGAGATATTGTACCAGGGGCTGATGTGATGAAGAAAGTAACGCGGAGAAGGACATATTCCAGGGATCAAGAGGGTATGGAGAGAATGAAAAAGACAGTCAGCGAGACCCAGAAATTTGAGATGCAGCAACAGGTGAATGAAGAGGAGCTGCCGAGGTCATTACAAAGAGTCAGAAGTAGAAGAATCGAGGAAATGGAATTGCAAAAGGGTAAAAGCCGAGGAGACGAGGAGACGAGACAAAGAAGTAAGGAGGCAAGACGTATGGATGGGTCGTGATCTATGAACATTCGCAATCGCGTCATAAGTACCAAAGGAGGAGCTTATAGCATATGGTCTGGAGAAGGAGAAGAAGAAGCTTGCTGCTTCTCTATCGAAGAACACCTGAGCGTTGGCCACCGAAGAGCTGACAATCAAACCCTTTATTTAAGCGCATTGGAAGTCCATACAAATCATACGTATTCGTAAATGATTGTCTGGTCATTGAACTAATGTTCCTGGACATCTCGTATCGCATGCAGACTCAACACTTAAAAAGGAATACCCCAAGGCTATTACGTAGCTCGAAGAGAGAATGAAAATATCTTGTTGTTGATCTGAGCACACACCTCACTACTCATCTTAAAACTTTCTACCATAATCTATAGCTTGTGGAACTTGGCAGCAAATCGTCCGCTCGCTTGAGCCCATCAAACAGTGTTCTCGAACGCGTTGAGTCCATGAAGGTTAGAATTTGAAGCTGTTGGATCGGAATGGGTTTTTCGGGAAGTGCTTTTGACTGAGGAACGAAGAAGGTTTCCTCCGCAGGTTTCAAACCTGGCGAAACACCAGGACCTGCACTACTGTAAGCGAAGTTGAGTTTGCCAACCTGCTTAGTCAGTAATGTTTTGTTATTTTCTTCTGCGATCTAGTGTCCTCTGTTCTTCGCCAGCTCTCACCTCAACATCATCACTATTTCTCGTGATTGTCTTCTTACATATACCCGGATTCAGTCTGTCAATGCACCGAAGGGCGAAGTCGCTCGGACTCTCGCATCAGAAGAAATTTGCGATGTTCTCATGTAAGCAAGACATCGTCAACTGCATTCTATTTTCAGCGAGAACGCGAATGCGGGAACGGACGTCCGTCGGAGTCCGCATCAGATTGCGACGATGTGTAACAGTGGCTTGCGTGTAGCCTCGCCATATAAAGCGATTGCTCGGTTTTGTTAGCCTATGAGTTGAACACAGAATAAAGATTGGGTAAGAGACGAATCACCACAACGTCGGATAGGCGATTGGGACTCGGAAGGAAGTTCTGTGGAACACACCTGCTAAGCCGACCGCAATGCGGGAATGAGAGCGGGGTTCTACATATAAAGTCCCAAGTCATGTCGATGGCTCTTCAATCAATCTCTTGACCAACAATTCTCATCACTATTCACTCAAAGGCAACTATGACAACCACGCTCATCCACTCGGTCCGTCTATTCGATGGCAATTCCACCATCTCACAAAATGGTTCCATCCTTCTCAAAAACGGCTTGATTTCCAACATTCTTCTCATCACTCCGTCTCCTCTCCCTGAGGCAGGAACAGTCATCGATGGCACAGGTCACACGGTGCTTCCTGGGCTGATTGATGCTCATGTCCATGCTCACGATGGAGAGCCTGAACTTAAGCAAGCGCTCGGGTTTGGTGTCACCACAGTTCTTGATATGTTTAATGAGCCAGATCATGTCAAGAATATGAAGGCATTAGTTAAGGATAGGTTAGATCTCGCGGATTTTAGATCATCTTGTCATGCCGCAACAATTGAGGGTGGCTGGCCAGGTCCTGTGATTTTGGCGACCTTGGATAGAGAGATGGTAAGTGGGTCGACCTCCATTGAGAATGCGAAGGCAGCAGGCATGGGGCATAGCTGATTCGCGAAGTATAGGCGACTGAGAAGATTAAGGGCTGGCCAAAGCTGGCGAGCCCGTCCGAGGCAGAGGCCTTTGTGGTTGCCAATATTGAAAAGGGAGCTGAGTATGACCTGCATCCCATCTTTCGAGTGAAACAATGCTGACGATTGCAGTCATATTAAATTAATGCAAGAGAGCGGATCCGCCTTACTCGGTGATCCGATCCCAGTGCCGAGTCCGGAGTTGCAAGCTGCTGTTGTCAAAGCAGCGCATAAGCATGGTCTCGTGACTGTTGCACATGCGCTGTCGCAGAAGGAGACGATGCTTGCACTAGAAGCTGGTGTCGATGGACTTGCCCACTGTTTCTGCGATCAGCCACCGATTCCAGAGCTCGTGGCCGCTTATAAAAAGCACAACAGTTTCCTAATCCCCACTTTAGTTATAGCCTCTTCACTCACAGGCGAAGAGAATGAGAGCTTGAAAGAACATAGCGAACATCACTTGACCGAAAAGCTATTGGACGAGGAGAGAAAAAGCTGTTTCTGCAGAAGAGCCATGATGGGGCAGCCGACGTGCAGGGTGGAGTATTGTTATCAAGTGGTGAAGCTCTTGAGGGAGAATGGGTTGGATATCGTTGCGTAAGCTTATGGTTTCACAACATCTTGCATGGAAGGATTGCTGATTTGATTACAGCGGCACAGACACGGCAACGGGACTCGCTGGCACAGCATTCGGCATATCGTTCCACCAAGAGCTGTCACTGTATGTGGGGAGATGTGGATTTACTCCTGAAGATGCTCTCAGAAGTGCAACTTCCGTAACGGCCAGAAGATTTAACATGCCCGACCGAGGCAGGCTGGCGGAGGGCTTGAGAGCTGACATCTTGCTGGTCAAGGGGGATCCGACTGAAGATATCCGGTGCACGTTAAATATTTCGGGCGTCTGGAGAGGAGGTCAAGCTCTTGAGCAAGGACTCAATTGAAGAACTTTGTATCGAGACCAGTAACCGAGCTTCTTGACCATTGGAAAGCTTCCGACTGGTCGTTGATAGCTGGGCTGGACCTCGGCACTTATCTAAAAGATCTAGGCCAATCTGGTGAATGCACCCCGCTAACCCCTCCGCGCCGGAAACTTTCCGCTGGCGCACCCCCGCTCTTATTACATCTGGGAGGGCGCAGCGCGAGCACAACATATTCTTTATTATTTCCGTGATTCTCCCTCTCAATCCTATATATCCTCACTGGGAAAACTATCCACATTTTCTGTGCTGGGTGAGACAAGGCAAGCGGCAAGTAAAAGGCTATCGAACGTCGGCTCCTTGCCCGAAATCTTGGCATTCATCATAAGAACATCACTCACTCTTTGTTCTTACTATTTCGGACTCAGTCTCCCCCACGTTATTATAACCGATCCTACGTTATAAATAAAAGTTGCGAGGGCTATCACAAAGCTCTGCTTGATTATCAAGTCCTCTACAAATATCAAAGATTCAAAAATGGCACCACCGTCAGCTACACACGATATCGTCGACACCGGTGCCTCAGTGTCTGCCAATGGAGACGATCAAGTCGCCACCGCAACCCACGAGCCAGGATTGACGAAGGCACAGGCGGAAAAGCAGGAGATCAAGATGCCTACGCCTGTCTTCCGAGCTGTAGACAAAGATCCATATAAAGAGAGAGAATACCAGAAAGGGCGATTAGCATTGGCTTTTAGGATTTTTGCAAAGTTGGGATTCGATGAAGGTGTTGCTGGACATATCACTTTGAGAGTAAGTTCCTCTAAATTCCAGCATAGCTTCAACCAGCTGTGTAGCTGCTTCGACAGGTGCGGAGTCAGCTGACAGATCATAGGATCCTGTCGAGCCCAATAGCTTTTGGGTAAACCCCTTTGGAGTAGCATGGCCTTTATTGAAGGCTTCAGACCTGATTCGTGTCAACCACGAAGGCAAAGTTGTCGAGGGCGGACCATGCCGTCTACTCAATGCTGCTGGTACCTCGCCCACTACCCCCACTTTCCGCTTCCAAAAACTGATTGTATCCAGCATACATGATTCACCATGCAGTCCATACTGCTCGCCCAGAAATTAATTGTGTCGCACATTCACATTCCATCTACGGTCGTGCGTTCTGCTCACTCGGCCGAAATCTCGACATCATTACCCAGGATTCTTGTGCCTTCTACGACGATATCGCCCTCTACACTTCCTTTCGAGGCGTCGTCCTTGCTGCGGAAGAAGGACAAGCTATCGCTGCAGCACTTGGAGGCAAAAAGGCAGCTTTGCTTCAAAATCACGGGTTGCTCACCTGCGGAAAATCTATCGAGAGTACAGTCTTCTGGTTCATGAGTTTGGAGAAGTGTTGCCATGCACAACTTTTGGCGGACGCGGCTGCGGGAGGAAGAGGCCACGAAACCGTCAAGATCGATGATAAAGATGCTGCCTATACGTATCAGACTGTGGGAACGGAATCCGCGGGTTTATTTAGTGCGAAGCCGGCGTTTGATATGATGGAGCACCAGGCTGGTGTTGACTATAAGTGGTGAGTAAGGTGCAAGTTGGTCAAGGAGTTGGGAATGCTTTTTTGCATGAGTGACTATAGCTCACTGAAACTTTCATTCATCTGTATATAAGGATGCTGCATAAGCGGCTGACCAAATCACTCTCTTCAAAACAATCGCTTCCGCGAAGGACGTGTGAGACTCCCTTTCGGAGCAATCTCCATCACATACAATAGTCCATTAGTTCCCGAGTACACTAGCACCGGCCCCTTACACCGAGTTGAATAGCGAAGATGACACCATACAGCATCGAAAGCTCTGTCACTCATCGCCGTACAGAATTTTTCTCGCGCACAGAATCCTTCACACTTAAATAGTGAAGGTAGCCATCAGTCGTGCGATAGAAAACATCTTGGTTTTTGACTGTGTCCTCTACTTACTTGGTACAAGGGCTTCTTGACTAGCGTAGCGGTCTCGCAAGTTCTCATAGAAGGCAACGAATCCTAACGAACAATTCAAGACTGACATCGCCATGTTCTAGTCAGCAACAAGTTTCGTGTGCAGCAGAATACCCTTTCCAGTCTTGCTCAAATGATCTCACCTTCCTATAATACATACGAACGCTTCCTGCTTGGGAGCGAGTCCCCGGGGACATGTTAAGCTGACCAACACTACTTCGTTCTACAACTTTCCAGTCTTCTTTGCCATATTTCATGGCTTCAACCAATTGATGACCAGTGGTTCCCAACGCGACAATGAGCGTAGAGGGACCTTGCTTGGTATCTGCTGATATGTTGATGCACTGTACCCTGTCACATTTAAGAAGAGTTTGTATAGCTGGTCAAATTCCCACTTCTAGCTCTTCGTCGAATGCACGTACTTGCAGGGTATGTTCTCACTGTTCAGATAGAATACATGTGTCCGAACTAATCAGCATCAAGTATCGTTCAAATGTTCCAGACTGTGCACTTACCAGGAAAACGAACTCTGGCCATTCATTTCCTGCTTCGACTCTTCGATCAAGAAGTCATTTCACAATGTGTTGCTTTGGAAAACTTGCGTCCATTGCTCTTCAGTCACTCTGTACGGAATTCTGAGAAAGCACTTACCCTTCCTCCATATCGATAGATTTTGTCATGCGGTCGTGAAAAATATTATTTTGAAGGAGTGCGAACGTTCTTCTCCCAAAAGATCACAATTTGTAAGTATAGAGTATTGACTCTGCCGAGGGCAGGTTATACTTCATGCTCGCTTAAGCTCAGTTCATTTGTCTCACCATCAAGGACAGCTGAGGAACGTCTCGTGTCTACATTTCCTTCCTCGGTGTCATCGAACTCAATTTGAATATCTCAGCTATCACGTGTACATATGAAATTCACTGGTATTGCGTGATAGAGCTAGTCTCATTTTAATATCACTTTGTGGTTCTGTATGGCTTCTCTAGATTTCGCTTTCACCTCGAGGCTTCGTTCAGTAACGTGGCGGTAATAGCAAATCACCATATACCCTGCTATTCTAGAAAGCTTTACCCCACATCTTTCCAAGAACCTAAAAATTCAAATGAAGTTCTCGATGTCACATCTTGAAAATCTCTTACCCAATCAAAAAAGTCAAGTAGATTCTAGCCTACAACAAAAGCCCCTTTTTAAGCGAAGAAAGCTAATGAGCCTGTGATCCAAAGCCTGTTCTTTTCAGGGACATTGATACACTGAAAAGATTTATAAGAGACTTCAAACTTTGAGATACGAATACAACTACTTAAATTGTTACTCGAGAAGTATGCTTCAGATACTTTAGTTCCTTTGTAATTATAATCACGAAGTATAAGTATTAATACTTGATGGCTACTTGGAGGATTTTAAGTGAATTAAATTAGATAACTTTGGTATTCCACACCTTGAAAAGTAGTCTAAAAAGCACAGTCTTTGAACCCAGGCTCGCGAGGCGCAGAAAACGCGAGATTGAAAGCTCAAGTCGACGATATTAAATTCGATTGTAACGAGTTCTAGGCAACATAACCAATCTTCTCACCCAGCATAATAGCAGGGATAGATCGAGGTATACCCTTTCTAAACTACTCTCTCAATCACTTCCATAAAAGACATATACTTAATACAATCAAAATCAAATTCTCTCCACCCCATCTATCGTGGTACTCGAAGCTTCTACCACCCCTCAAAAGCGGCAATATGAATTTCCTCAAGAAATGCCACTAAAAGTTGGACGTTTCAATAAATGAGGTCGTTAGCAAGATTCAACGAGTGCTTAAGCAATGCCTGGACTTTCGCAGCATTATAAAGATCCCAATCTCAAGTGGATATATATTTGTCCTAGGATTAATGGCTCAAAGCTCAATATATACAACACCACCAACTGTCTCTAGTGGAGCCAAGAAAGCTACAGCAAACGAGAATCTCATTTTATCGGGTGTGCCGGTAGTTAATGGAAGAAACACAAGAAGGTTGAACAAATATAATACAGAAGCAAGCCGTAGAAAAATGATACGCAGCCACTTGGCAAAACTAACGCTTAATTTCGATATCTCCGATCCAGCTCCACCACAAAGACAAGAAGAATTGTTTTGATTATGAGGTCCATTTGAAAGCCGCGCTTTCATTCATTGGGCTTCTATGGTCCATATGACTAACATCTTTGATGTGGGTATTTAAAACAAACATTTACTTCACCCCAAGCCTCCAAGCCACCACCTGAGCAAGGACCACCTCCCCAATTCACACCTTATTCCACTCCAAAATCATCCTTTCTTCCTTGAAATTATTTACGGCCATTCCTACATCCTTACCGTAATCCCAGCCCATACTCCTCCTTCCTTACACCAACCTACTCTCCACCCGTACTAACAGACCTCTTTCCCCATCCGCCCCAAAATCCACCGCCACCACTGCTAGGTGTAGCCGTGGCTGGCGTCTGTATACTCGCACCTCTGTCCATGACCGCCTGACTTGGAGTCGATCTATGGCCCATACCCCAGCCCTTCTGCTGTTCTGCATTCGCATTCCCCATGCTCATTATCTTCTTCAAGCTCTCCAATTTACTCTTCGCTTCCTCAGCTTCCTGTTTCGCGATGGCTTCCGCTGTCTTAGCTTGCACGAGCTCAAGGACAAGCGCATCTGTATCAGTATCATGTTTCGAAGGCGAGGATTCATTAGATAGAGGCATGATATTTGGATCACGATTCTCTTTTGCAAGAATGGCGCCCATGTTAAGACTCGACGTGCGCTTGCCGAAAGTTGGTCCTACAGATGCTGCTTTCTGGGATGTATTCGAATTTGTACGTCCAAGTTTGAATTCTCGTAGACCGCTATTTCCAGATGTTCTGGTTGGCCATTCAGTCTCATTGTCCCGACTTCCGTCTGGTGTGGTTGCAGTGCTTTTCGACTTCGTTCTCAGTTCATGAATCTGTCTTTCAAGTCGCTGCTTCTCTTGATGTGCATTTCTGATATGTACGTGGCCCTCCTTGACCTGGTCTTTGAGATTCGAAATCTCTTGTTGGTTTTCAGAAATCTGTCTGCTGAATTCTTGTGACTTCGAGGTTTCGATGATGAGTTGCTCCTTAGCTCGAGCGAGGTCATCTCGTAGCTGTGACTTGGTTTGTAGCATCGAGGACCTGCGATTGTTGGATGTAGCAGAAAAACGATCATCGACGATATCGAGTAAGCTCGAAAGTTCATCTGCAGTCACTTCACTTGTCGCAGTATTCTCTTTGTCGGAATTCTCGATCGGCTCCTCTATGTCCTCAGCCGGTTCAGTTGGAGCTGGCTTGACTGTCTCCGAACTATCCTCACTATTCACTGTTTGCACAGTTTCTGAACTCGCCTTCTTCCTCAGTCCATCAAGTAGTGATCGAACAGCACTCCGGTCCTCTTCCCGCTCTTCTCTCTCCTTTTGCAGTTGCGTAGCAAGTATTGCATGGTCTCTTTGCAACTCGCTCAATGCTGTCAACAGATCTTCAATCTGACCATGCAAATTCTTGTCCTCCTTGGACTTAGAATTGCTCATCGCATTGTTGAAACTGACAGATTGACCGCGTATCGACGATCTATCTGTGTTTGAGGAATCGCGAGATATCGATGTTGCGTCGGTAGTAGCACTGAGCATGCTGTCTGATCCGCCACCTTCCATGGAATTGAGTGTTGAAGCGATGCTTTGCCTTGAAGGTGTTCTTCGCAGAAAACTAACTGGTCGATTCGGAGCAGTGAATCCTGGACTTAGATTCATTGACTTGGTAGAGGAATTAGAAGCGCTCCACAGTCGTCCCAAAAATCGAGCCGCCACAGAGCCAACACTCTCAGATGGAGAGACGGCATCTGCCATTTGAGCTTCCTTGTAACTGTGCTCCAATGCTCGGAGACTTTCCCTTGTCACAACTCCTGTCATACTAACGAATTCATTGACAAAGTCATCAGCGTTGTAGTGGTAGACATCCCACAACCCTCTGGAAAGAAGCAAGTGCATGGCGTCCTCAAGTTCCGCGCAAGCCATGATCTTCTCTTCGTTGTTTCTCATGAGGGACAAGGCAACTCTCATTATCGTCTCCGAAGCACCTTCAGCGAAGATGACATCGTAGATGCGGAATAGCATAGGCAGTGGACATGTGACCGCAAAGAAGGACAAAAACCATTGTGAGGCAAAAGCCGGCTCGATTTGGAGGTGATCGAGATGCGCGGAGATTTTCGGTAGGTGTAATTTAAGGAGTTGGCGGAATTGGTAGATTCGTACATGCAGACCGGAGAGGTCCGGCAGGAAACAAGCTCGTAAATCGTAATGTTCCATCAATCTGCTTCTTATTAGCTATTTTCATCCCATTGGAGAAAACCACATACCGAACGAGAACACAGAAGGCTTGCTTGTCACCCATATGCATAAGCAGAGGGCCAACAAGAAAGCCCAAACCCTGGCAATACCCAATCTTATGATCGTACAAGCTGAAGCATTTCAGCACTCTCCCAAGCATTCGTTGTCCATCGCCTTCTGGATCACGAAACATTTCCACGCCAGGAAAGCTTCGTCCAAGATCCTTCCCAATGATACCTTCATATGGACTCGACTCGCCGCATAACCGGTCGAATTGGTCTTCAAGAAATGGATCTCGAGCACCAGACATGCTCTGCCAAACCACACCTCGCAATGGTGGGGGAATACCACTTCGGATCTTCTTCGACAGTAGTGTAGGCAGACATTGTGCAGTCCTTGCATAATCTTGTACCAAAGCAGCGTAAAATTCGAGATCAGTCATAGGCGGAGCGGGTATCATCGAGTATCGTAGAGCAGGAGGTGTAGGACCATTAACCATCCTCTTCAGCTGTTGTATCGAAGGTGGTCTCGATTGCCGACTCGGTCGTTGCCTCTCAATCGTAACTTTCGTAATTCCTGATTTGGGATTCGTCGCTAGCAGATTATTCTCCTGCTCAAGTCGTGCAAGCAATAATGCAGTAGACTGTCTAATTAGTATTATTCAACCCACTGTGAATTGTTACTCACATCATCTGAATTCTCATTTCGCGGTTCCTGCTCCTCTGTCTTCTCAAGCTCCTCCCAATTAACGCCGCCGCCCTCCATTGAGGCTTCCGAGCTGTCGCTCCCTCGTCTCGAAAAATCGTTCTGTGATGCCGGTGACTCGGAACCGGAAGGGCTCAATACCTCATTGCCATTGGGATCTAGCGCTGTAATCCTCGGACTATCCTCATCGACGCGTTTATCGGCCTCTTCCAGCAAAATATTAGGTGTATCTAGTGCCGACTCCTTATCTCTAATCTCAGATTTTTGTATACTCGTATTGACATGCAATGCTGGGGGAGGTTCTGAGAGACGAACCGTCACCATTGAATCATGCGGGATATGCTTCTGGATGTGACTCGGATACTGCGGTTGCTCCTGCTGCGGTGGGTTGGAAATATGCTTTTCTTCCTCAGCACCTTGCGCAGCGACGTCAGGTCGAGTTACCGCCTCCGAAGTCTCCATGATGGTCTGGTCCTCGGATCGAGACTCGGAATGCGGAGGGCCAGCACGGGAATGCTTCCTTCCTGCCTTCGCCTTTTCTCGACCAAAGCAAACCTTCCCAGCCTTCTTCCAAGGGGACCCTCAACCACCGACGCTGCAACACCTGGAAGTAACGCGTTGCGTTTGTTGCTCTGTTTCCTCGTCGATAGATGCAGTGGTTGTCATAGAGCTTTGAAGTGAGGATTGAGCTTGTTTCAACAGCGGGGACTGTTGTTTCGACTTCCGCTCCTACCGACGACAATGGACGCAGGTCACGAAAAAGAAGGGTATGGACCGCGTCCGGGACAAAACACAGATACACAGGTGAAAGAGTGTGAGTGGCTGCCGAACAAGCAACGCTTCCAGCAGCCCAAAAACACAACAAATGAGTGAACGGAGGAACCAATGTTGAAGGAGTGTGGGCGTGAGGTCTGTGGGAGCTTGGGGAAATGGATGTGGACGCCGACGCCGACGCCCCCAAGCTGGCAAGGCCCAGACAGTCGAGGAGTACGGATCCGTGAAGTGCAATCTCTCGTCTAAGATGGGATAGGATGGCCCAGGATGGCCCAGGATAGCTCAGGGGTCGCGCGGCAGCCTCGCGTAGCCATGAACACCCGCTATTGGCTGCCTGGCACGCGACTATCAACACCCCTATTCTACCCGCGACGATCCTCACGCAACGAGGTCGAATGCCTTCATGCACACATTCAAAGAGTCAACGTCCGTTTATTATCAATCTATGATCTTGTCTGTCTAGTCCAGACGAACTTCCTTCTCCATCTTAGATCCCTCGCGAGCTGAGACCTGCACAGCACGCTGCACGCCCCATCAGCTCATTTCAGTTTCCGCGCATGCTTGATCACCAACAAGTAGCGTTCCATCGAGGTGGGCTCGCCTCCCTCCGCCCGCATTTATCCGCATCTGCATCGGGACAGCGTTGCCCCACTGCAATTCAATGCTATCAAGGTCTGAAGATATAAAACCGCCGGCATATTCCTGGACGACGTGTTTGAGTCGAGTCGTGCGACTGTTCAATGTTCATAGGTTCTACTGCATCTTGACATGCATACATATGTACAGACATACATGTTTGGAGCAATGCAGTTTCCTTTGAAGAAGCTTAAATTCTGATTGCTGCATTAAGGAAATTGTCAACATTACGCGATAAACCCTCCAATGGGCGCTAAACCGGGGGAGCTCATACCCCCTTTCAGTCACCTGATTCTCTATAGTCAATTTACCTATGGCCGAGCAACGTCGCCAAAGCAGAATTGTATCAAGCTAGTTCCTCTGAGATAACCTAGGCTTCAAAAATACATAATCTTCATTGCTCATGTTCGCGCATAAGATTCGCGAATATCAATAGCTACTCATACAATTGCTGATCACGCAAAAACACTAATTTAGACTCCCTCCCTCCCACGGCAACCCAGAGATCATAGTTCCGAGACGCTCTCGGGCTCGAAGCTGCCATATAATCATGCGTGCTTGTGCCCAGTGTCTACTGATTGAAAAAGAGAAAAGCAAGGACGGGACTCTTCATCCCAGAACAATGTGCATTATCCTGCCCGAAAACTCCAAAATCAAACTATCCCTTATTCACTCTCATCAAAGTCATCCTCACTAGCCTCATCAACCAGAGCAGATTCATCGTTATCATCCACATCCAGGTCATCCTCGTCGTCAGAGTCTATGTAGATTGGCTTCTTTGGCTTGGCAGCGGCCGCGGCGGCTGCAGCACGCGGAGGTCGACCTCGACCACGAGCAGCAGGCTTAGGTGGTGGAGAGTCAGCATCTTCCATAACCTCGTCCTCATCCTCGTCATCGCTGAAGACGTCCTTAGAGGTAAGCTTCATTTTGCTCTGCTTAGCAGCGTATGCTTTAGCAGCCGGCGAGAGTCCGGTGGGCTTTGGTTGTGATGGCTCAGCAGCTTTTTTGGGAGCGGTGGCCTTCTTCGGCTTCGCAGCAGCCTTAGGAGCAGCAGCCTTCACTGGGACCTTCTTCGGGAATGGCACAAGGTCCTCGTCGTCTGATAGAAAGCTGTCAAGATTATCCTTTGGTGGGGGAGCAGACTTGTGCGGAGATGAGCGGGCCAACATTTCATAGTTGGTCTCGTCATTTTCGTCGCTAAGGTCAAACGTCCTACTAGGCTTTGCCTTGAGCTTGGGGAGATCGTTACTAGTTGATCGACCGTGACTGCTACCAGGACGCGACATAGCGAAGAGGGACACACGCCCGTTAGCAGCTGTGGTGTCGAGATTGTCCCCGCCACCAATGCCTTTAACCATTGCGCCAACGTCACCAAGAAGTTTGTCATCATCGCTCTCAGACTCTTCATCATCGTCGATAACCCACTTCTTGGGAGCTGCCGCTGCTGCGCGCTTCGCACGACCGTTCTGAAGACCTCTTTGCTCGCTGGCATCACGAGATGCATCCTTTGACAAAGCGGGGTTGGATGCTTTCAAAACGTTGAAATCATCGTCGTCTAATCCAGATTCCAATTCCTCCAGTTCCTCAGCACCATCTGAACCGAAAGAACTAGGCTTGGGCTTAGGTTTGGGCTTATTCTCGAACATGCTCAAGAAACGCTGATGTGGCTTCTGCTCGACCTTGATGATGCCTTTGTTCGGATTGGCCTTTAAAGGCTTCGGATTGTACTCGTCATCCACCTTGGGCGGTCGTCCTCTACCGCCAGCATTCTTGCCAGCACCAATCTTCTTAGACGCGCGACGATTAGTGTTGCGAATCGATTTCTGATATTCTTCCTCTTCCTTCAGCTGGAGCTCCCACTCCTGCACGAAGTCATCTAGATCTTTGCACCACAAATCCTTCTCGCTGAGTTTCTCCATTTGGTCATGTTCCTCTTTCTTGCTTACCATCTGGGCTTTCAATTTATCCACGCGTTCCTGCGTCAGAGACCAGATAGGCAACTTGATGAATGTCAGCAATCTAGTTAGTTTCATTATAGAGTTCTACTTACTCCAAGGAGATAGTCGAAATCTCGAGCACCAGACTCTTCATCAGCTGCCACATCATCTTCGTTCTCGACGACATCATCCGTCTCTCCAGCCCTTTGCGCATCCTTAACCTTGGGGAATGGTTCGTAGTCACGCTTGCGCAGCTCAGCCACCAGAACTGGTTTCTTCTTCTTGGAGACCACGAGTTTGTTCTCGATGATTTCCATGACGAAACGAGCTTGGTTCTTGATTTTGCGGTATTCAGTATTGAGCTTAGCTAACCAGTATGCCTACCTCAAATTAGTATAGATCAAGAGCTACTCCTCAAAGCGACTTACCTTTCGCTTAGTGTACATCGCCAGGCGGTAGCCATAGTATTCTTCGAGAATATCTTCGACCTTATCGTACTTGCGAATTTGGCCTCTGGCATCAAATGCAACCAGATTAGATGTAGCGATAGTCTTATTCAGCTTGAATCGCTCATGAAGTCCGTCAGAGATTGCCCCTTTCATGTGCTTCTCATCCATCTGAATTATGAAATGGACACTTTTATGATCGTTGTACTCCTTGTAATCCTTGATGAATGATGGCGTCTTCTCCCCCTTGATAATATCTTCAAGCTTTGCCTTGAAGTCGTCGGTCCACATTCGGATAGGCAGCTCAGTAATCTCAACTTCGTTGTTCCCGGCGTCCTTGATAACACCGTTGAAGTTGTATCGCATGGGACCTGCTTCTTCTGGAGTACCTTTCCAGCCTCGAAACCATGGCATCATAGTTTCGAAGGGCTTCTCTTCTCCACTGTCATCAAGTCGACCCATTCGGCGCTTCAGATTGTTTACGACATCGACAGGGTGGTAATTTGGAATTGTGGTACTCCAACCGGTGCCAATACCATCGGCGCCATTGATCAGAACCATTGGCACAACAGGGCAGTATACCGTAGGCTCAATGGACTTGCCGTCATCTACATTGTGTTCGTATATGGGCTCATCCAGCTGGGAAAACACCTTTCTAGCGAAAGGCGAAAGTCTGGTGAAAATGTAACGAGGACTAGCAGCATCGCTGCCTCCGGCGAGTCTGCTACCGAAAGACCCACTGGGCTCCAAGCAGTTGACATTATTGGAACCAACGAAATTCTGAGCAAGACCAATGATAGTCATATGCATAGAAGCTTCACCGTGGTGATAGGCGGTATTTTCAGATACATAACCAGCCAATTCAACCACCTTCATATCACGGACAAGATTGCGCTTGAAACAAGCATACATGACTTTTCTCTGTCCAGGTTTGAATCCATCAATCACCGAAGGAATAGAACGAAGGTTGTCGGCCATGCTGAAAAGAATGAGTTCCTTGTTCACGAAGTCATCATACGTCAGGGTTTTTGTCGAGTGATCGAGGTATGTTCCAGGAAGAAAGTTGCCAAGCCATTGCTTTCGTTGATCTGCCTTCTTCTTTGAGAATGCAAGGTCGATCAATTCTTCTTCCTCTGGCTTGATGACTTCGAATTCTCTCAAGTGATCATCCAGATTGCTGAAGTAGACCTGTGCATCTTCAGGTAAACTGGTACCCAGACCCTTGTAGTACTTGTGCTTCCAACCCTTGTCATTTAGATGTCGCTCCTTCCATTCCTCGTATTGTGGCATTGTGAAGAAGGATTTTGGAGTGATAGGCTTCTTGGGATTTGAACCCTTCCAGACTTTGACAATCGGGGTGATGAATTCCCTGAAAAAGTCTGGCAACTTGAGCAAGCTAGGAAACTGGACCTGAAGGAAGTTGATTAAGAGACCCTTGATGTGACTACCGTCGTGATCTTGATCGGCCATGATCATGAGATGTCCATATCGGAGGCTGGTAGTATCCGTATAAACGTGTTTGTGCTTCAATCCCAGAAATTGCTTGATGTTTTGGATCTCGGCGTTCTTAGAGATCTGGTCGATTGTGGCATCTCGCACGTTAAGCAATTTACCTCTCAACGGGAAGACACCAATACGGTCTGGGTCCAATATAGCTCGACCGGCAACGGCAAGACCCTTTGCGGAGTCTCCTTCGGTCAAGATCAAAGTACATTCATGGCCACGTCTTGTACCAGCAAGATTTGCATCAACGAGCTTAGCGTTGTTCATTCTCGAGCGTCCTTTTCCGTCGCTTCTCGTCAGCAGTTGATCAGCCTTTTGTTGCGCAAAGTTCAAGATGTTTTGCACTGCGTCGGTCTTTCCAATCTTCTTTAAGAAATCGTCGGTGAGAATGCATTTACTCCCAAATTGCCGGGATTTGGTTGTCAGCTGCTCCTTAGTTTGTGACGTAAAGGCAGGGTTGACGATCAAGCAATTGACGAAGAGAAAGATGTGATTTCGGATTTGGTTGGTCTTCAGGGCAGCTCCTTTGCTGTTCTTCTTCTTGACCACTTCCATCAACTTATCACAAATTTGGTCGGCGATGTAGTTGACGTGCGTACCGCCAGATGTCGTAGCAATGGAGTTGACAAAGGACACCTGCTGGAAAGAGCCATCGCTCACAGCGAAACCGACTTCCCATTTCTGGTGTGCCTTCGGATCCTCAATGATTACCGACGCAGACGGTGCTTCAGAGCCGTCTTCAACACCTCGCTCTCTGGTAATAGCTCTAGCGTACATCTCGATGTACTTTTTAAAATCCAACTTGATTGGAACACCATTTAGAGAAACCTTGACCCCTTTGAGAGTCCCTGCCATGTCGTAGACTCGACGCTTGACCAGAGCCTCAAAATCATCGTCGATGCCAGTCATCTTGAATTTCTTATAGTCAGGGGTAAACGTAACTCTTGTGAAATCAGAAGACTTGTTCGACGAGATCTTAGCCTTTCCCATCTTGCTCATGTTGTCTGTCCATGTTTGCTTGTATCTCTTTCCCGTATTTGAATCTTGTGTCTCCAGGGTAAACTCGGTACTAAATACGTTACAGAGCTTGGCTCCATAACCATTTCGACCACCTGTCGTCTTTGCCTCGTCGTCATCGTAGTTGGAGCCAGTCAAAAGATGGCCAAAGATCATTTCCGGGATGTAGATGTTTTCTTTCTATTCATGGGTTAGTGGGTATATCTATTGAGAGTTTGGAATAGACTGACCTTGTGGATCTCGATGGGAATACCAGCACCATCATTCTCAATGCTGATTTCACCCTTCTCGCGGTCGACCACCACCTTGATTTGTTTCATGGTGGGATCACGTTGTTTGTTATCCGCAGCATTGACCAGGATTTCATCGAAGATCTTGTAAAGACCGGGCACAAACGTCACATTGCGGAGCTCCATCTGCGATGTCTCCGAATTGAAAACCCACATCTTCTCCGTGGTTTGTTCAACTGAGCCGATATATGTATCAGGACGCTTTATAATATGCTCGAGCTGGGTAAGCTTTTGGTATTGTTCTGTCGCGTCCTTCTTCTTCATAGGTTTCATCTCACGCGCCCCATCCAGGTTCATGCTCTCATTAGCTATGTCTTGCAGAGGCTTGCCACTGCTCTTCTTCGGGGCGGGTGCCTTCTTCTGTTTTTTGGCACTTGGTGGGGTATTCGAAAGGACCGATCCATCTTGCATAGAGTCGAGATCCGAAGGCTCGTCTTCGTCGTCGCTGTCAGGCTTGGACCGCTTCTTCGGCGCTGACTTTGTTGTCTTGATAGTTGTCTGAACCATCTTCTTGGGTGGAGCCTTAGCTGTAGTCTTGGGGGCTTTTGGCACCTTCGCTGCAGTAGCTTTCTTAGGTCCTGGCTTGGCTTTGGCTTTCTATAATAGTACAAGTTAGAACCGAGTCAATTGAATGGGGGGTTGATGTCGTTGCGCCAATTAATTTCGTGAATCAATCTAAGGTTCAAAAGAAAAACGTACAGAAGCCGCAGCGGGTGAGAATACGTCGGAGTCACTCTGCTCGTCAAAGACCGAGTCCTCTAACAAAGAGTCGTCCATGGTTGAAAGTCGGACGCGTTTGGAGTTAACAGATTAAGGAAAGCGAACGTGGAAGGTCGTGGTACCCGAGGTCGCGTCGATGCTCAGCGAACCATAGAGAAAGTGTATAAGATGAGGTAGAGAGCAACCGTGTTGATGGGTGGTGCTGTGATCAAGAGTATTGTGCGACGACGAAGTCCTCGAGACGGTGTTTGTTTACAGGGAAGTCGCGTTGTGATCGAACTAGGCCCAAATCGGCGAATTCAGGCGCATAAGCTGGCTGGCTCGGGGCCTCAGGCACCAAGGCACCACTGTTGTCTGTGTTGATCCTCCTCAATTTCAGATGTTGCACAGCATCCCCACGAACACAACCCTCGCCTCGCCGTTGAAATGTAACGAGACGATTGAAGCACCTTGTTTTCGCTGCGGCCATGTTTCCGATGAAGAGCATGCATTTGCCCGCACCCGCAACTTCCGAACCGTCTACCATGCCCAGATCTGGCCTTCCTCCCAAAATATCTACGTGCTGCTCCACGCGTTCAAGAGATCTGAAACTCCAACGGCAGTCAGAGAAATATGCCGGCGCTAATTGATCACCACCACTGCTTGTGCAACTTCTTCTCCAGGCGAGAGGGATGGCCACACAACAACAGTAACTCCTTATCAGAAACTCCTCATGTACATTATACCCATTTTCACGAACTCCTCATGTTCGGCAACTCGTACCTTCGATAGCCATAGTTGGTCATAATGTACAGATATCACCCACGTTACTCACGAAAATCCGATGCCAACCTTCCCCAGTGCAATACCCCTGAGCGAGGCATTCTTCGAGTCTGCCAAGGAGTATTCACCTTGCTTTTATGCATACTGTTGTGTAGCCAACATGTTCCAGCCAATGGCTCGACATATGGAGCATTTATTTCTGCTTCGTTTGTCCAGGTGCATTGGCGACAACGTGGTTGGCCTCAAAACATGAGTCGCCGCATGGAGTCAACGGGAAAGTGCAGTTTGGGCTGATTTATGTTGTACGCACAGACTCATTCTTCAGACTATGACTCGAGCCTTTTGACGAGCTGCACAATAGCTATGCTGCAGCCTTTATTCCCGATGAAATGAATCGGAAGAGGAATTCTCGTACGGTTTGCCAGTCTCCCTTTTATCTCGGTCTAGAGCTCATCCCTTGACGAAACTTTTCATTTCAATTCAGTTAGTAAAGCTAGTACAGACATTCAGCACAAGTCGCAGGTGATGTCTCTGCACTGCCATATCTGAGGCACATGCTTGGCTGCTCAAAGCGAGCTTCCAACCATATATTGCGTCCTGCGCTTGCGTGCATAAGTCCGGTGAATTTACCATGATTTTCAAGTGACATCTGCAGCTCCACATTAGCTGCGGGCAGGGAATATTCGCATCTATTTCTCGAAGGGCCCAAGAAGTTCTTTAAGGAGCAGGAGGAGAAATGTGTGATAGCACGGATAGGGACATGAAGCTTGATGACAGGGGCTACGGATCTTTCAACACTCTCTCATCCTGGCCGAGACGCAGACTTTGAGATGTGCTAAGAGCAACGTCTGATCCTTTGACTGGGGCTTGAGCATGAGATGATGGTTCGGAGAACTGTTGTCCACGTGCATCGAGTCAAGCAAGCTGTCTCTGATGTAGGCGCGCTAATTGCCACGATTTCTTTGTCTGTCTTCAAAAAATGGCTGTCCACTTTGGTAGCCCATCCGCGACTTCTGCAGCCTCCCGGCCCAGGACACTTCGCCAACAGCAATGCCCAGCATTTTCCCTCCCCATTTTCAAACAAGCTCTGTTCCCGATCGGGCTGTAGCACGAATGCTGTTGGTGTCAAACTACCATTATGAGCCTGGAAAGACGCACTTTGTTGTCACTCTGCCGGATACTGGTTGCTATCTCTCCCTATTCGGCAATTCCGCTGTTTTGGGCTTCTAGTGAAACATCCTTCCCTCGATCTTGCTCTAAAACGTACATGCATATTGCTCGGTAGGCCTGCTGGCTCCATGGCGACGGGCACGGGAGCGGAGAACCTCTACAGAAGTATTCTACAGATCGTTTGAATTACTATTTCATCATCTCGGGACTTGTCCTGTCAAAGCATCGAACACCGCAGGGAAAGAAAGTCATAAAAGCAAATCCTGTCTCAAAGGTTGTCAGGGCATCAAGGACTCAGAGTACGTTTCCCCTAGACGCTACAACTTCATCGTGTGATTTCTATCCTCGACCCCACGAATGAGCGGTGGAGACGCGCAAACGGACTATCAATCTACCCCAGGTCGGTTCCTAGACATTGCCAACAAAGAGAACTTCCACACCGAAATCACTGATAGTGGTTGAAGAAACGACTGGCATACCTTGGACTGCAGGAACCTGCACCGCTAGCTGAGGTCGAAGAAGTGCTGAATCTCAAGCTCGTTATCTACCATTCTCTCATAAAGGCCCACCAACGGACCTTTCCTGGATCTCTGTTTGCCCATTCCAATTCAGTGGTTCTCTGAGCTGCTGTACCGGTGCATTTGCTGCCTGGGCTGGCTGCTTTACACCGACCAAAATTTGTTCGTCATCGAAGAACGACTTCCACCTTGCAGAATTAGAGGCCCAACCACACCTAATCTTCAACCTTCACCGCTATGCTGTCCGTAGCATCACTCCTCAACCCTGTCAAAACAGAACCACGAGGCACTCGACTGCCATCAAGTCCGTCGTCGTCGTTGTGCACCTCTTCTTCAACTCATGGTAGCCCTCAGCTATCAACTCAGTCATCCTTCAAGAAGCAGAAGATGACTAAGGACGGTGCCATTTTTGCCAAGGGTAAGATTAAGGGAGAAGTTCACTACCCTCCGTTTGAGCGATTCGACGAAGAGACAATGCGTGAAGTTCAAAAGTTCCAAGTGTATCCGCTTGGCAAGATCCAGGAGTACTCTCGCCACATTCCTTATAACAGCGAGAAGAAAAGCTTCCTTGAAAAGACGGGTCGCGAAAGTTTTGAAGGTATGATGACCAGCTTACTGGAGGTCCTGTGATCCTTGCTGACTTCTGATTGCAGTCTTCCAATACGTTTTCAAAGTTCCCGGAGACGAGAAGGAATACACCGTGATGTGGGACTACAATATCGGACTCGTTCGCATCACCCCCTTCTTCAAGTGTTGCAAGTATTCAAAGGTCAGCAGTCTTTTGAAGGTCATCTTTTTGACTTCTCACTGACTTCTATCAGACGACCCCAGCCAAAATGCTCAACATGAACCCTGGCTTAAAGGAAATCACTCATAGCATCACAGGAGGTGCACTTGCAGCTCAAGGTACGTTTAGTATAGGCTCTTGCGATGTTTTTTTCTAACAATCTTCAGGCTACTGGATGCCCTATGCGTGTGCACTTGCTGTCTGTACAACCTTCTGCTCTCACATAGCCGGCGCTCTGATTCCAATCTTCGGCCCAACATTCCCATCTCAGTGTGTCCTACCCGAAGCCCCCGAGCATGGTCGCATGATCATCGATCCGCAGATCGTCACCGACGCCACTACAGAGGCCGAAGCGTATCGCATTCAATACAGCAGCTTCGCCCCCAAAGCTGCTCGTGAGAGCTATTCCCCTCAGCATCCCATTCGAAGCGAGCGTGTGCCCGATTCTATGAGCATGCGCACCACACCTCCCAATCTCGGCAGACGTCTGCGACTCAAGCGCGCATTTACGGGCGATCTCCCCTACGGCTTGAATACAGATACGGACTTTGACAACGGTAGCGAAACGAGCAGTGGAGAGGGCTACTTCTGTTCGCCTGTCACTCCAGTCAGTGCGAACAGCCTCTCCCAACCACAAGTCTGGCAAAGCCACAACATGATCTCGCACAGCACAAATTCGTCTCTCAACATATCACCTCAATTCAAACCCCCTAATCCTATTCTCAGCGCGATTCCACGATCTACAGGCCTGACTGATATGCACATGGGCAATGTCTGGCGCGGAGTTGCCAAGCGAAGAAATGATGAAGTTGATGCAGATGATGAATATGATGGTGAAGAGAGCGCTACTAGTGTCACGGATGATAAAGGAAGCGTCGACGAGAAGGGCAGCGATCGGGAGATGGAAGATGTCAGCAGCAATGGTGTTGGAGGGGTAGAGAAAAAAGCAGCCTGGCTTCTGATGAAGCTCAGTGTCAAGGATGGAGAGTGCAGCGCGGAGGCTGCGAAGGATAAAGACAGCGACGAGGGTCCAAGAATCAAGAGAAGGAGGGCTACGTCTATGTGAATGGTATCTTGGTTGGGAAGGTCGGAGTTCTGAGCTGGGCATTCAGGTTATTGGGTCCATAGGTAAGGTGAAAGGGGGTGTTCAGGTCATGACTGTTCACGTGGAGAATAATCTGCATGGAGGTGTTTTGAGTTAGGAATTTGTTCTGGATTCATTTATGTCCATACCGATGGCACTGTAACCATAAATCTTAATCCGATGATTTTATGATCGCATCTACTTCTCCTTTAAGCCTTAATATTTAGACTTGTAATACCTCCCCACGCGACGACGGCATTGGCACGGCTGTCGCAACGTGCTGCCCCACGTAGCACATTGTCTCTCCAACCTCGGGGACGCCGATAATTGGTGATACCTATCGTCGCTTGTGCATTGAGTGCAGTACGGAAGACTTCCGAGCCGTCATAACGAACGAGCAGTTTCTTCTCCCGAACCAAATCCCGAGACCATGTAGCCTATCGCATCTAACTACCAGCTTTCCCCGCAGCTTTCTTCTTCTTGAATTCCTGCACCCAAGCCTCCGAACCTTCCTTTGGTAGCACAAAGATCTTCACGACCTCGTCCACAACCTCAACATTGCCGGATGTGAGGACCTTCAGCAACGAGACTTTCTTTCCGACTTTGATCAACCCTCCCGCAACGGTCTCCATGTAACATTCCACGTTTTTCATCGTGTACAGCCCTTGTTTATCCCAGGGCAACGGCAGAATGTAATTCAGATGCTCCCCCACGGACTGCGTCTCGTTGAACGACTTAATAAAATCGCTTTCCAAATGCAGTGGATACAGCAGTACTGCCGGAAAGCTCACACTCGATTGTGGATCTATCGGATCAGGGACGAGCTCGATCGTCGCATCTTCCATTTCGGGCGGTTGACTCGTCTTCCTCGTCTTGATGCCCCTCGCCTGCAACGCAGCCCTCAGTGTAACTTCCTCTAATCTCCTCCTATTCTCCCTCTCTGCTTCCTTTTTCCTCCGTCTCTCGACTTCCTCATTCTTCTTGATGATCTCATTTGCGACCCCACGCAAAGCCTTATTCTCGGGATCAACTGCCAAGCCCCTCGCGCAAGCATCGTCTGCTTCCAGAATCTTATCCAACTTAAGCAGCGCCTTCGCGCTCCTGTAATACGCCTTCACATTCTTCGGGTTTATCCTCAAAGCACTGCCACAGTCCTGTACACAACTTCTGTAATTTTTCAATTCCAGATGACACGCCGCCCTATTGACCAAACACTGTTCCAGAATCCCGACTTCCTTCTTGACCTCCTCCTTGTCCTTCCCCTCGTCCTCCCCCTTTTGCCTTTTTCTTACTTCAAGAAGTAAGACTTGTATCCCCTTTCCATAGAACTCCTTAGCATCTTTCCATCCTTTTTCTTTGAAACTCTCGTTCCCACGCTCTTTGAAGCCTGCTGCAACTTCGGCTGGTGTGCCTTCGTATGCTAGCGCTTTCAGAGCTTCCAAATCGTCGTTCTCTTCTAGCGAGGTCATGAATAGAGGTGTCTTGTTCAGATCCGCCAATATCTCATCTGCGGATTTGTTTCGCATCGCCGCCATGGCTGGAGGGAGGGTGGGCCCGGTACTGCCATCTTCGTTCGTTGTTTGCGCCAAGGAGGATGCAAACGCGTCCATGGCTTGCGCGAGGAGATCTGATGGCGGCGGAGGAGGTTGAGCAGCCTTCTGCTCGGGTTCAGACACCTTTACGGCATCCGAAAAGTCTTCTGAAAGCTCTTCTATCTTCATTTTCGTTCGTAGTTGCAAATCATAAGCTGTTTGTTGTTGGATTGTTGACCTAAAAAATATTTTGGCGGGGTAGTGACAGCGGAGCTGGGCGGGGCGGAGCGGACTCTTATCGCACTCTTATCGAGGCGTGCTACCCCCGAATTCAGTCTTGGCGCGGAGATAAAACGATGTCCGGGCCCGGATAGGCAGCCAGTTAAATCCGCTTAGAAATCCACAAAAGGAGGGGTCACGGTCTTCGGGACCGGTGTTGGAAGCAATCGATCACATCATTTGCTGCATTTGTTGCATGAATTAAACCATTGAAGGGTATCATGAATGATTGGCAGTCATGGGAATGCCGTGCTGGGAAGTGCATATCCCTCATTATTAGCCATAATGCCTTTCTGGCGACTGAAATGTGGATATATACTTGGGCAACCTCCTTCTAGTATCCCTCCATTTCGTCACAATACCGCTCCAGCTACCAAGGTACCAACTCTGATCAGACACGTGATACTTATCAACTCTCTTATCAGGACATCAGTGCCGTTCTTTTCTCAACTTAGCAACCTATCAAAGATACTCGACAATGGGTTCCACGTCACCAAACATCATTCTCTACACCAACCACGGTTGTCCATGGGCTCATCGCGCTCACATCGCGCTTGCGGAGCTTGGACTTCCCTTCCAGGAGGAGATTATTGATCTCAGCACTCCCCGTACTCCGGAATACCTCAAAATCAACCCTCGTGGCCTCGTTCCCTCCATTAGCTACAACGGAAACATCATCACGGAATCCGCAATCGTATCTCAATTCCTAGTCGATGCTCACCCATCCCACCTTGAGAAGAAGAGCGACGAAGAAGGCGGCGCTTTGCAACGAGCGAGGATCAATTTCTTCGTCGATGCCTATTTCAGTAAAGTGTCAAGCCACTTCTATCCCATCCTAAGAGCGCAAGGAGAGGAGAAAGAAGCCGAGGCTCAGAAATATGTCGATGCTGTCGTCAAAGAGCTAGAGCCTCTTCTTCAGGATGCCAATCCATTCTTCGGGGGCTCGAGCAAGTTGACTTTGGCTGAAGTAAGTTGCCTCTTTTTGGCCTTAGTTTCACGAGGGGCAAGCACAATAGTTAGCTAACAAGAGAAAGGTCCTGACTGGTTCTTTCTTGCTACGTGTCTTGACTCACCCCAAGTACCCGGAATTGAACCTCATTCCCAAGAGCTTCTTGACAAATCTTGAGTCCAAAGCTCCTGCCTTCTATAAGTGGGCCAATGCCGTTATTCAAGAGAAGAGTGTTACTTATATCTGGGACGAGAAAGCCGTTGCTGAGAGAACGGCAGCGAGGATTCAGAAGGCAGCGGCTGCCAAGTGAAGCGCCTGAAGTCTTTCAAAGGCAATCACACGATCTGATAGTTGATAGGATATGACAGCAGTCATTCAATGCAAAGGTTTCTGAAATATTTCACGTTTTTATTGTCCGCAAATGGCGAGAAGATCTCATCTTAGATCGAGCACTACGCTGAGGACATTCTGATTCGGCCCTGGAAGTTTCCTGCAACCCTCTTGGCTAACCAAACTTGAGATCTTGGGTCGTTTTATACCTTAGATCTGATTTGCTTTTTCGTAATAAGCTGCATGAGCACTGTATAGTAAAAGGAAAGTTGTGTGAAGCGTTGCAAGTGTGGCATCCTGCGAACTGTGGAAAAATCCAGGTAAACAATCTGGACTACCCGGTATATTATATCCCTCTTTTAGTGGAGACGAGAATGGACGACAGTATATGAAGAGAGATTAAGATGGGTACATATGGGACGGAGAATGTGGTTGGTGAAAACCTTGGACTCAAGTGAGAATTGTTGAATCTATCCTACTAGTAAGCCTGTAAATTTGAGCAACTCATTCCTGGTGTTATAGAAGGTTGAGAAGTATTGGTGCTGCTTAATTTTCTTTGGGCATATATGTGTATACTTGTCTAGATGGAGCAGTAGTTATTGTTCCAAGCCCAAGATTATACCTGGCTAGCAGGCGAGATAGGCGGTCGTGGCCGTGGTTCGAAGAGCGGCCCATGTACCTTGCACCTTGCAGAGACTCACATCTATATCTTCTGGTTTGAGATTCTTCAAGCAAGTTCTTTGGGGTTTACAAGGACTCCATTCCAAGTGGCTGAAGTTAGACACTGCGTACGTGTTTCTCATCATTCCGATCATCCCGCGTTGTCTCCTGCTGTCGCAAATTTTCATCTCGTATCTCTCCTTCAGCTGCTGTCGACCCATCCAATGTAATATTGGGTCGTCTAGTTCTCACATACCCAATCCTCGACACACTGCTTGTAATAGCCTTTCCACACTTCGCAAGCAACATCGGGAAACGTGCCAAAGTCAAAACGCATTCCCAAGCCCATCTCCAACACATCGTAGCCCAGAACACATCCGTAAGTCTATAACAAGTTAGTATTCTCTGCTGTTCGCATTATCTCCTCTGAAAATATACAACTCACATCAACAGCCCAAGTAACACACAAGTAACTCCTCCCTTCCCATCCAACTGCACAATTGCCCAAATTCCTTCAAATGCATCACCATCCACCAATCCCAGAACCAGCACCACAACCTCCTCAACCAGCATCAAAGCATGAAGGGGAACGATCCACGTCCCAACTTTCACTTTATCTGCTTCAGTCCGAAAAAGGTTGAGCCCCACAACCAGAACACCTAGTATATCAAACAAGACCTCAGTCGCTGATGCAATAATGAGGATCTCCAGGATCCAGCTATCGACCGACACCTTCATCAGCTTCACATTTTTAACGAGCAAATTGCAAAGGAAAGAAATAAGGGAAAGCGAGGGGGGAAATTGGAAATAACATACTCCCGCCTGGCGTTAGAGTGATCATCATGATAGCTCACAAAAACGGTAACCTGGAGCAACAACGCGAACGCGAACAGGCCATGAATAGGAACACAAAGTCTCGAGATAGCA
The DNA here is from genome assembly GCA_009613015.1 of Mollisiaceae sp. DMI_Dod_QoI. Lineage (NCBI taxonomy): Eukaryota > Fungi > Ascomycota > Leotiomycetes > Helotiales > Mollisiaceae > Mollisiaceae sp. DMI_Dod_QoI. Next base: position 165,330 of record VXCB01000049.1, read on the forward strand.
AGCTGTCTCTTATCTCGTGCGCTCACCATTCTCTCTATTCCATCGTCTTCAGACCACGTCTCTAAGTAGAAGTCGGAGAGAAGGACTCCAGATGGGACGAGGTTTCTTCCAGAAATGCAGTCGCTTAGACCTAAGGGCAGACGGCGCACCTAACTTGCCAAATATTACAGCACTGTCATAGCACCCACCCAAAATTCAACACTCCAGAATCATTTTAAGAAACAAGAAACTATATCGGGCCATGGGTCCGGCGTCGCTCGGACCCTGTTATTTCTGGGGTATGAGGGAACAAAGTCCAAGATTGGCGAAGAACCGGCACTCATCCCTGTCTCCGATGCAAGATAACGGCACTGCAGTGTTGCAAAAGGCTTGTTCGCCGTTCCTGACACCATAATTTGGAGAACTTCCTTGATTTTCAGAGTGTGATTCGCTTGAGCGGGAAGAGAACAGCAAAGTAGGATATGTAGATAAGAGGAATTTGATTAACGCGCGTGGTACTCGATAGGCGCCCCTAGGCTGTGTTAATATCACTAAAGCGCGGGAAGAAGTATTGGATTGAACATAAATTATGATTAACGCTGGGCATATGGAACCACTATCCATACGCACGCTTTCACCAGCTTGTCAACTTGGTGCAGTAGACTGAATGATGCTGAAACGCAACCTACAACGCCCTGCCATGCAGTACATAACTAGATAATATACAGCCTATTCATACGCTCTCTGAATCCTCTCTTGAAAGAGAGAATAGATCTGTCTTCTCTGCAATTTCTGGGCCGGAGTAAGCAATCCCTATCCGTAGTTAGCATATTAATCTAATCAAATGTCTATGAAACCTACATTCTTATCTGTCCATTCTTGATCCGAAAGGATGACAGTCTTCACAGTTTCAAATTGAGCCAACTTGGCTTTTTTTGCTTCTGCCTGCAAGTCTTTGAGGACGAAGTCATTGACAATCTCATTGTCGAGCAGAGACGTGTAGCTCGAACCTTGTAGGGCCTCAGCTTGGTAGTCGTTAGCGAACTGTTCAATGGCCTCATGTCGTGGGACGACAATGGCGAGGATGTTGTTTTGCTCTTCTGCTGCGTAGATGCAAACATTTAAAGCGACCTTTGCTCCACGGTAGATTGACTCGAGCTGCATTCTCTGGTCAATGAAGTTCCGCTCCAATTGCTCGTTTTTACTTACGTTCTCAAGTGCCACATACTCTCCATTGCTGGTCTTGATGAGGTTCTTCTTTCGATCTATGATTTTCAGGTGACCGTTGGAAGCCCATGTTCCAATGTCACCAGTCTTGAACCACCCATTAGGTGCCATAGCGGCTTGAGTCTCCTCATCATTTTCATAGTATCCTTGCATAACCACATCCCCCCTAATCCAGATCTCCCCCGTATTGTCTTTGGCGAAATACCCTGCTTCCGGATAATCGACAAGCTTGATTTCGATGCAACCAGGTATGTCGCCAAGAGTATCACTTGTCCATTCCTAAGCCCAGAATCTGGAGTCAGTTTATCTCTTTTGTACGTCTCGGTCAAAGAGCTACATCCCCCAGGCATTGGAGACATGTATGTACGTGGAATGACATGGTATCTCAAGATACTATGAACAAGGAGCAACGGGGATCATTGCCCTGAGGAGAGGACTTACCAAAGGGTCTTGAAGAGCGCCCATACTATGACCGTCAGCCGTGAAATTAGCATGGAGTCTTTGGACTTACGCGACAGTTTCCGTCAGACCATAACCACTGATTAAAGGAGCGACAGTATGTGAGATATAGCTGCGCGTGTCTTTGTTAAGTGGGCCTGCACCGTTAAAGCAGGCTCGGAGTCTGCCACCAAATTGATCCTTGACGGATTTGAAGACTAGCGCATCCAGTAATCGGACACCAGGATACTGCTTCCGACACAGCCAAGTCTTCAGGCTGAGTGCATGGGTGAAAATCATTTTCGAGAGCCAATTCTTTTCTATCTGCCCTTTGATGCCCTTGTGGACCTGATCCCATATTGCCGGTACGCCAACCATGATTGTAGGCTTGCATTCTTTTATGTCTCCTTTGCAATTCTTCATGAACCTATCCGTCAGTGTTCGGGGGTTCCCATATGCCATTTTCATGCCCCAGTACAGGCATGTGTTCTCGAATGCGTACTCGAAGCTGTGGGCTAGAGGCAGATAGGAAAGAACCGAGTCATCTGGGCCAACGTAATCTTTGAAAATAGAGTCAAGCCCTGCAATGGCTGCAACAACGTTCCGGTGAGTCAGTGGCACTCCCTTTGGGGTGCCCGTTGTACCCGATGTATACATGATACAGCAAAGATCATCTGGACAAGGACGCACAGGTCCATATTCGCGAACCCGTCCCTTTTGAAGGAAGTCACTGTAACTCAAGATTGTCAACTTCGCATGTAATACTTGAAGCCTGGAGATATCTTCTTCGTTGACTTGATGTTCATCATTGTAGATGACGAACTTGAGGTCTTTTGCCTTGACCAATGGATGGTCGAGTTTGGAAAGAAGATCCCCGTCCACGAAAATGGCCTTCGCCTTCGTTTGCACAAGAGAGTGCTCTAGTCCTGCCTCTCCTAGAGTAGCATAAGAAGTGACGATTGGCATCGACTGCACTGTAGCACCTACGAGATGTTAGAAGCTTACCGTAGCAAGACTGGGTAGTATGTACGTACCATGAGAAACTGCCAGCCAACGCATGCTACACATCCAAATCAGCTTCTGTTCTTCTCTAAGGCTACGCGCATTCTTATCTCTTACCTCGTCGCTGCAAAAATATGCACCCGATCTCCAGCATTCAGTCCCAATTCCCTAAAGCCTGCTCCAATGTCCATCGCAAGTTGGAAATAATCTTTGTAACTCTCATATTTGTAAGGGCCCATTTCATAATAAGTCCACGGTCTATGCGTGTTGCGTGACTCCTTCATCTCCGTCTCTGGTTCCGTATGTGTTGCGATTAAGCGTCTCGATCCCATTGCAGAAGCATCTCCGTATGTGTCTCGGCTGTACTTCAAAACATCGTAGAGCGTGGCGATGTCCTCTTTGGGGCGAGAAAGGAGACCGTCCAAGTATTTGGCATTGCGGCGGGGAATGGTCTCGCCGTTGACACGCTCGACTCCGGGGACTTCAAGACTGAATGGGGGCTTGTGGAACATGCCCGGGAAGACGATGGCGGTCTTGAGGGCCGGTCCGGATGGGGGAGACGTGGACATGGCTATGGTTGGTTGGGGGTTGGGGGTTGGGGGTCTGTAGACTCGACAGGGGTCAACAGGGGTAGCGACGCAAGCGATACTAGCTCCTAGCGATGAAGTTGTGATGGTGGATTGAGCACTAGTAATGGATGCGGATGGATATATGTGTTTTCGAGTGCGGCGTGTCGTATGGTATGATGCTGGCTTGCGGGGCGCTGGCCGGGTGCAGGCGACAAAGTCGTCGTTGTGGGCAGACGTGGAAAGTGCAGTTGGCAAAGTGGTGTGATGGGCAAGTGCAACCCCTGGCTGCGTCACGTGAGCTATCGCTTTCCTGCTGTCGAGGTCTTGATGGTTGCTTGATTGCAAGATGAAAGTGGCTTTGCAGCGGCAGTCCGTGGCATGGCCTTTTAAGGACATATTCAGCACGGGGGGGTGTTCGATTTCTGTTGGGAGAATACCGGCCGCTATGTCCTGGAGTCACGAGAGCCTCGGCAGCGCAGACGAGGACGGAAAAGGGAGTCGGAAAACGTACTCATCATTTCGGGTTCCAACACTACACCTCGGTCAAGCATCCGATGAGTACCCTGGATATCCCAAATCCTTGCCAGAATCCATGATCATCCAAGCCCAGGCCCTTCCTGGCTCACCGAAAAATAAGCCATACCGGTCATCATTCGCCTCGATGATCGACTTGTCCCGGATGCCTTGCTGCACTCGCTCATGCGTAGCAAAGCTCATAAAATGCTCCCTATATTCCCCCTCAAGCGCCAACATATTCCCTGAGATCCCATGACAGAGACACGGTTCTTTAACCAAGACTCCTTTCCCCCATATGTTCTTCCTGCCCTTCACAATCGCCGAGTCCAACCTCTCCTTCAGTCTCGGGAAACAATCTCTCATCTTCACCAACGAGAGCACCACTCCAGGGCTTCCATGGCACCACTGAACATATTCGCCTTTATCACTCTTCCCCATCACGATAAACCAATTCCCATTCTCTTGCTGCTGGTCTAGCACCTCTACCAACGTTCCTTCGACCTCCTCCGCAAAACTCGCATCACAAAGCACAATCTGCAACACAATTCCCACAGCACCATGGGCCGCACCAAGAAACTCAGATCCATCATGCCACGTCCAAGGCCTCCTCTTAACAATATGCCTAATCAGCATCTTCATAACCTCATCCACCCTCTGTTTGCTCTCCGGCACCCAAAACCTCGCCACCCTCAACAACGCCAACGTCCCAGCCCTCCCATCAAATAACTCATTCTCGCCGTCCTCAATCACTCCATGTAACTTCTTTACGCCCTCGATCATTTCCTCCACGAGGTCCACCTCATTCATTATTGCAGCTCTCACAGCCCTCCACGCCAAAAATTCATTTTTAATCCCCATTCCCTTTTTCTTTCCTTCTCCCTCAATCGGGATTGCATCAGAGCCACAATCCAAATACGCCAAACACCACTGTCTTGCATTCTTCCCTTCAATCACAAGATCTGGATGAGTTTTGCTGAGCCAGAGAAAGACATAGGCGATTGATGTGGGGCCGCTGAACAGGCCTTTTGACTCAACTTTGCCGCTCCAAGGCTTTCGTGGCGGCCCGCCATTCACGAGAGTTGTGAGTGAATAGACGAGCTCGGATCGAGGATCAGGGACTTTTGAGAGGGTGGATGGGTTATTAGGGAAATATCGTGGTTTTTGAGACATTTTGCGGGTAGTGAGTGGAACTTGAGTGAAGGATGGAATGTGGAAGTCGCGAGGTTCTGAGAAGTAGCCGCTAGATCGGCAGCCCCAGCCCCACGATGCAGATCTCTACTTCAGCCACGGTGACACCACTAGAGGCCGCGATGCAAGGCATCGCAGTTGGCTGCTTCTATGAGTGGCAAGTCGCGATGTGAAACAAAACTGCTTCCTCTGAAAGGGTATTGGACCACTTGGTCGAGTATCATTGGGCGGCAAGAAGTCGCATTTACCTTGAAACATTTCGCATCAAAATTGGAGAGCAGGCAGCAGCTTCTCTATTCTGTTTATACAGCGCTACCTATTTGACCTTCAACGCCACCAGTGCCATTCAATTGTTGCTTTGGACCGCCAGTGTCTTCACCTTTATTGATTTTATCGGCCTTTACATCAGTGTGATCACCTGTCTTAGGCTCCGCAACAATGCTAGAGTATGGACCTGGCTTGACGACTCCATCCAATGGACGTTCGTTTACAGGCGCAGCGGACTCAATTGCCATAGAGGTGTCGACTTTGACCTCTCCATCTTCGATCTTGAAACCCGGTGCGACATCTTTTGTTTCTTCGTCCTCGTCTTTGAATACTACATCCGCATCTTCGTCTTTGATCAACGGTGTATCTTCACCTTCATCCTTGATTAATGCCTTATCTTCACCTTCCTCATCCTTCACATATGGCTCCCTCTTCGGTCCAGTCTGGTTGTTGATGAGAGGTGTTGTGTCATTGAAAATCCGTAGCAACATAGCTGTACGATCCTCCTTGGCAAGCATGAGATTAAGAGAATGTAAGCTCCGCCACAGAGGCAGGACCATCCGCTCCTCGAAACCATCCTCATCGTCACTGGGTTCAATTCTGAGTACGCAGCAACCCATGCCGATATCTCTGACACGCTCGCCGATCTCATTCAAATTCTTCCAAGCCCCATCGGCCAGCTTGGGGAACATCTCGATGAGAAGTTTTCGTAGTGTCTCTTTCTTATAAAGCCTCACTATCCGTTCTTCACCTACGTAGCCTTCCAAGATGGGCATGCCTTCTGACTGTATTCGCCACTTGCATACCCCTTCCTTCTGGACATCTTGTCTCATGAACATCTTGACGCCACCGTGGATGAATTTGAGACCCTTCCCTTCGTTCTCAGTCAAGATGTCGCGGATGAGGGTTGACGTATAGTATATCGTTTTGGCGGGTTCGCCCATTGCATTGCGCACCATAAAACGGTCTCTCGGGAACCGTGGAGATAATTTATAGAACTCCTCGATGACTTTCACTTCAGGATGATCCCCAGAGATGTACTTGAATGGTTCCTCAAATTGCTGGCCAGCTCGATTCCTGTTTGGTGGCTGCTGTCGTGCCTCAGATCGCATGTCGCCAGGTCTCGTTGACAAATCGAGCTGAGCTCCAGGTGGAGGTGGGTAGTGTACTTTGCGGTCCTCTAGCCCTGCTTCTGCTGATTCATTGACGTCTTCCTCCGTCTTCAACTTCTTTGTTTGCATAACAGCATCGACCTCTGGGTCTCCAATCTCGTCAACTGAGCGCTTTCTTCCATTGATAGTGGCGTCTGGTCTTGGGTTTTCTTGGTTTTGTCGAACAACAGGAGCAACGTCGTTACGCCACGAATCCGTGGGATGTGTTAAAGCATCGGCTGCCTCAATCTTAGGTGCAACACTACCACCATTTTCAGGAGCTGGCCGGGACATGATCTCATCAACAATAGAAGTAATTGGGGGCTTAGGAATAGTATTCTTCGAATCAGATTCCGGTTTCGCTTTAAATTCGGTCAACTTCTCGAGTATGGCGATAAAAAACCCACCCGTATCTTGAAGATGTGCATAAACCCTCATGCAATTCTCAAACGGAATTTTGGATATCGGTGAGTCCTCCGGCGGATTAAACATGCCCGGGACGAGCTTTTCTGTGTGGGGGGTAACACCATGCTCCGCTTGGTACTTCTCGACATCTGGATAGGAAAACCACATGATTCCACCTTTGTCCATGACACTCCAGCTCCTGAGACCTGGGCGTCTCTTCAAAAGAGGGAGCTTGTCATCGCTTGGCAGTAATTGCACCTTCTCAAGACCACCACACCTCTCAATAGCAGAAGCAATAACAGCTTCATTCTCGACAGGATTCATGCTGCAAGTGGAATATACCACACGTCCACCAGGCTTCAACATTTGGAGCGCTCGAACAAGAATTCGGACCTGAGTAATGTAAAGACCTAGAGCATTACCAGGGTTCCAATCCTGCCATAAATTGACATTTTTCCTTGTTGTTCCATCGCCTGAGCACGGTACATCTGCCAATATGCGATCGAATTTGAGGTATCGATTTGACGCAGGATTCTGTGGTGTTGGCGGGAGCTTGATTGACGGAAACATTGTGGCGTCATGATTTGTGACAATTAAATTCGGAGAGGATAGGCGCTTCAATTGGTGAATCAACATGTGACTCCGTTTGTAATCCGAGTCGTTGGCAATCAACAGCCCTGTGGCTCTTCCATTGTCCGACCAATCGTCGCCCAAGTCAGCTTCCTCCATCTTTACGCCTAATCCAGGGCTCATTGCTCGTCCATCCTCTTCTGCGTGATCCTGGAGAGACTTTCGCATCCGTGCTTCTTCTCCCCGATGCACCATCTCTAGCAATTGTGCAGCCTTACTTCCAGGAGCGGCGCACATGTCGAGGACAGTCATGCCTGGTTGGAGATCCATAACCAAAGGAGGGATCATACTAACAACTTCCTGTCTGCTAATATTCCCCACACTAGTCTCTGAGACAAGATACTTCTGGAAAGCGGCGAAAGGAGGGAATCGGCGTACAACATTCTTAGGAGTAGTCATCCACCAGGCAAGGTCATCAGGATACCAGGGCACGACTTTGGGCGGTTCAACGAGCGTGCCATCATAATGGGAAATCTTCGAAATTTCAGGGATGTAACGGCTGATCAGGAGTTTCTGTACTGCAAGAGCATGGCTAGAAACATTGGTTAGCTTGTGCTGCAATGCTGGATTGAAGATAAATCAAACCTACCCTTTCGACCCCGCAAAGCGGAAGCTGTTGGGCAATTCACGCTTCAATGCGTCCCAGAAATGCTCCTTCTCCTCATTAGAGAGCCGCAACACACTGTTGTAATATTTTTCGAGTTTCTCATTTTGCTTGGGAACTTTTTCGAAGCTGACTCGATTGTCCTCCCCACCTCGACGACCTCCCCCACCACGCCCTCGTCCTCCTCGACCACCACGACCGCCCTGCGACTTGTTAGAATGAGGACTAAGCTTAAATTATTAGCGCACTCACACGTTTTCCTCCTCGGGCCATAGTAATATTTGTTTACGGCCGTGAAGGAATTTTGGAAGAGGGCTATCTTCCTATCGATGATGTCTCAAAAGGCGCACAAAAATTAACCTTGGAAGCTCTAAAATCGACAGGGGCTGGATCGCCGCTAAAGATAAAAAGAACTAGCGTTCATTCACGTGAGCGATTCAGATTCAAAGACACCTCGAAGTTTGAGCCTCGTAACCAGCTCAATCCCAAGCGCATATGTGTCTCAAAGTGTGAGAGATTAAGAATGTAAGTTCTCGCTTCGGCCTTTTACACTCCCGGTTGGACCACAACCATCCTCTTCGCTATATATTTCCTAGTATCCCAATCATGGTCCTTCATTTAAAGCCGTTGCTTTGGTTAAACAATCTCACAAGGATGTAGGCTTTGACCGACAAATATAAGACTAAGTGGGGATAGAAATACTCCTCTCAAACAAAGCCAAGAGGCCTCCGAGAAAGTATTTGCTAGGTGCTACATATTGCCCAGGTCTTGCTAGTCGACACTCAATCTTCTAGTTTGAACATTTCTCTCTCTCAAAGTTGAAAAACTAGATGCCGACTGCTTGTTCCGAAGTCGTGATCTAATCTCTGATCCATGGGAACACCGTCTTGCTCTTGGCCAGTGAATACAGGTCACGTGGTTCAATGCGCTTTGACCCCACAATCTGCACTGAGCTCATAACCATGACCTAAATATTGCTTCTATTTTGCTTAAGGTACAAGTCTATCATCGAAAGAAAAGCTTATTGGGCATCTTTTGAATCCTATTTACGGAAGTCATGTACTTTTGATGACGTCAGTGGTTCTCGGTTCTCGGTTTCGTTGTTTGAGGCAGGCACGGTAGCTGGCATTCGCAAGGGAACCTCATCTATCCACCGAGATTAAAAGGAGCTTTAGTTGCAAGTACGCAAATCGACAATACACTCACCAAAACTCCTTTTTCATTGAGACGAATCTCGGCCTCTTGCTTTGGTCTGTTTAAATCATAGTCGACTACGATCTTACCACTACACCTGATCCACGTCCGCTACAGGCATCGTTCGCCCAATGTCATTATCCAATGTATCCTGGATGGAAGATATTCCAAACGATGACGTTACCCATATGATTGGTTTGGGATTGGAGAGCAATTTTAGCACACTGGGAGAAGACCGCATGTTCTATTATCATCGAGGCATTATAGGAGAGAAAGATATTGTACGACCGATTATAGTCCTGATACATGGATATCCTCAAACGTAAGCGGGGTCCCCACAGCATGTACTGTAGACAACCCGCTAAAACGTTTCAGAAACTTCATGTACGTCAGCTGGACACCCTGCAACAGTAGTGCTTGCCCTCACCCTTGTTATCGTTCTCGAGAGGCGGCTCTCCTTGAATCCCAGCCTCTTGGTCATTTTCATTCACGTTCAAATAGCGTTAAACATCTCAATCATTCGACCTAACTCGGTCTATTCAGGTGGAGACATGTAAGCAAGATGCACACAGCTTTCTTCAATCAACTCATAGCTGACATATATCAGATCATCCCACTCCTTCCAAGAGATACTCCCCTTTTCATTCCAGATGTGAGACAAATCATCCTCAAATACTAAAAGTTAACAACTTCATTCACAAAACGCTCGTTAACACACACTAGGTCCCAGGGTATGGCCGCTCAATGCCTCTCTCCGGACGACACGACAAGCGTACCGTCAGTAACAACATCCTGAATAATCTTCACCTCCATCTGCCACCAACACAAGATGGAATCCGAACGCCAATCATTCTTGTAGGTCATGATCGTGGGGCTCGTCTCTGCCACCGAATGGCCGTCGATGTCTCACGTTACAACCTCAATATCGTTGGCACAGTATTTCTAGATATCGTCCCAACGTTAGTCCAATTTTGGAGTTTCAGTAATCCTTCATCTTCCGTAGGCACATTCCACTGGCCATTTCTTGCCAATGCTGAGCTTGCTACAAACATGATCAAGGCCTATGGCGGGGATAATTGGGTGAAAATGTGCATTGATCGTTGGGCAGGGAAGAACGAAGTTTCGCTAGCTAAGCTCGAATCAGACAACGCAACAAACGTGTATGCACAGTTCTTCAAGAAAACAAGCGTGATCCGCGCTTCGTGCGACGATTATCGAGCTGGTGCAGACGAAGATGTTAAATTGCAAGAGACGGATCAGAAAGCAGGCAGGAAGATTAATATTGATGTCCTGGTCTTATATTCTGGTGATTATCTGGGAGAAAGGTATGATGTCCAAGAGGTTTGGGGAGAATGGATGGATAAAGGAAATTTGGACACCAAGGACATCGGTGATGGGTGTGGACACTTCATTGCAGAGGAGAAGCCACTCGAGACCGTTGCTGCTATTTTGAAGTTTTACGATAAGTTTTAAATTCGCATCTGTTTTATCAATATTCAGTCAATCCAAATTCTCTAATTGGTGAGGGCAATGATTTTGTTCAACCCACAGCCGGACTGGTAGTGATCTCAAAGCTAAAATAGGTAATCTTACATCTGATTGAAAGCCAGTCGCACGTGATACAGTACTTGATTACTTAGGTATCCTAAGCTTCCAACGTCAAATGATTTAAGTTTTTTTCGGCTGATACTACATATAAGCCATTAATTATTGTACAATGGGCCGGTGACAATGCTCGTGTCAGGACACAGCAATCATCTTCAGATCGAGCAGCTCGCTTAATTTTCGCTACCCCTGAGGCCACAGATTCCTTCAGGAATAGCTGCTCAGTTAATCTCGTGGACTTCTTCCTACGATATAATAGTACTTTTAGTACTCTCGGCTTTAAATGTTCGGATAGCAAAAGGTATCGTAACCTCGATGGTATATTTATTGAACTCAGGCATAGAAGAGACCATTGATATGCATGAAAACCACTCAACGTCCAATTATGCAAGCCATTTCACGAGGATATATATAGGTTTAGATTGATAAATTCATTTCAAATCATAGTTGAACTAATACAGACGGAACTCAAGAAGGTTCCTATATCCAAGCCTCTTCGCACTTGGGCTCGGTTACACAGAAATATTGCAAGCAGCATCTGCTGAACTTAGAACCACTTCCTGCAACAACTGACGATAAGGCTAGATTCACTCATAACGAAGAGAACGCCGACACATAATGTGTTTCTTACAACACAAACCAAAGGCATTGATGAGACTATGGCAACAACTTTTGCATTATTGGATATGGTATTCGGATGCCTGGAGGTAACGATCCACCACTCACTTTGCAAGCTGAAACCATAGAAAAACCATCTCCCAATCAAAAGCTCTTCCCAACGTCATAGCTCTCCCCATTTCTTACCCCAAGCCCATCCCTAATCCTATCCTCCGCATCAACTACCCTCCTCGGCAATCCATGTCCTAACCCAAAGAAGACAAAGAAGGCCCATTTCCACCTAAACGGATTAATGGCGATAGAAAATGTGAACCACCATACTAGTTCTAGATAGGTGAAAAAGTCGAAAGCTCCTGTTGGAGCAAATCTCTTTACGAAACGGGTCATGTCGATCCAACGCTCCATCCAAAAGGGTCGAGGTCGGGTCAAAGGGTCTGAGAGGAACATGAGTAGGATGCGGGTGTAGATTCCAATGTGCCAATTTCCGACTGAGCCGATTGCGTTGATGTACTGGGGTGGCTTAGCTACTGATGCTTCAATATAGAGTAGGGCAAACTCACGGTACAGTTATTAGCACAGATTGAGGGGTGGGTTGGCGGGAATGTCTGTAAGTACCAGTTCGGAGGACTGTATGGCTCTCCGAAGCTGTCTTCAGGAAGGAAGCTCAAACTCGGACGATCGAAGCCGGTAGCCATCACGACTATGTCGCCCTTGATCAACTTCTCTCTGCCGGGTCCACCAGCAGGAACGCCCTTCCCACGTTGGTTGAAGAGGATGCCTTCTTCAGTGAAACCCTTGATGTCACCTCTCAACCATTCTGCCTGTCCTGAACGGATTTTATCCTAGTCCCCAGAAGCTCGGAGTCAGCATATATCTTTCATACAGTTGGTGAGTAAAGTTGCATGTTCAAGAGCATGATGAATACATGCGTGTAGGAGTAACTGTAGGCTGTAGGTCACAAAACAGTATAAAAGGGGGCGAAATAAGTGTTTTAGAAGATGGGCTTACCATGACATCCGAATTGACCATTGGCGTCCCAGTGAACAGTCCTTTGTCTGTAGGCGCTAGATCCTCTAAATCCCTATAAAAGAATTTCCTCAGAAGCCATTCCGGAATAAACGAGAAGGGCGTCTCTCCTCCAAAGATATTGAAGCTTAACAGTATATCCACGACCGGGTTTCTGGGGATGATCCATTTATCACTTCGGGCAAGGATATACGTCTTGGCTGCCTCTTCGTGGCTTGCAAACTCCAATGCTTCGACCGCAGATGCTCCTCCACCAATGATGATCATCTTCTTATCCTTCGCTTCCTTGCCAGTAAGATCACTGCTGTGGTAGATTTCTCCTTTGAATTTATCCATTCCGGGGATATGTGGCATTTTTGCGTCTCCACAGGTTCCCACAGCAGCAATGATTCCGTCAAATCGACCGAGAGAAGGGTCGTTAACTATCCACCGTCCTTTATCATCTTGATATACGTTCGTGATTTTCGTGTCGAACTTTGTTTTCTCTTCGAGCCCGTATTTTTTCCACAGCTCGGTGATTTGAGATACGATCTGTTGTCGGTTGGGGTAGCCGCCATCCCAGCGGATAGATGGGTGAAAACGGTACATTATGGAATGGATCTGAAGCCCTGAAGTATTGTTTACTCTCTATGGTTTCAATTAGCTTTAATTGATCTCTTGATACCATGAGAGGAATGGGGCTTACGCTCCAGATCCCACCAAGGTGTTTCCTCGGCCCCGCCTCAAAAATTTGCACATCGAATCCATGGCCAACGCAGTGGCTAGCAGCAGAAACGCCCGTCAATCCGGCACCAATGACTGCAACCTTGGGTCTTCCGAGGTTTGCTCCCGGTTTTGGAGGTTCGGGGGAGAGAAGCTTGTCCAAGAACCATTGCATGAGTTGATAGATGAACACAAAGGGGTGGAGGAGAGGATTCTCCATTTGTACAGCCATACTGCGAGAAAGATGGTAGAAACACGACTGAGACCAATTGACAACGAGAGAGCGTCAATTGGATAATAACGAGAAGGAAGAGAAGAACCTACTGAAGTAATTTATTGTTGTCGGAGGTGGAGCTTGGTTCAGAAACGGCGGTGCCTAGCAATGACGTCGCTAGCAAATGCAGGACATTTGCACGTGAAGGTCCGCCATGAAACGATTCGCAAGACCGCCTGCATATGCAGCCGTAAAAACACGAGCCGAACCATTTTCCTCATCGTTTAACACGTCTAGTGGATGACCGAGGCAACGTATAAAACCTAGCGAGTGCATCCAGCTTCAAAATTCGGGTCGTTGTTGAATGGTTGATATTTTGGTTGCAGCTCCCCGCATTTTGTACGAAGTAATACCTCTTCCACCCAGGTTGGGAGCAAGTAGGTCTTGGATTTGAAATTTGAAAAGTACTTTTTATTTATCAGAACAAATATCTAAATCAAGCATGCTAATAATTTCGAGGCCAGAATGTCCGAGTGCACCTTACGATATTTGGGAGAGTAGTAGGTGGCATGGAGATCGCGGCATCACATGCTGAGACAACTGTAACGAGGTAAGAGCATTGGCCCGAAATGGTGCCCGTCCCTAAGTTACAGAACAACAGACACAGCACCTTTAGTAGTGATTTTAGACCCTGTATTTACTGGAGGTGCATCCCAATCATGTCAACAGCTCTTTGAAAGCTCTTAATGGGCTGTAATACGCGAGACGATCTACTACCAGGGCACTGATAGGCTCTCTGGCTGGGCAAGAGCGCTGAGCGGATGGATGCCGTAACGAGTCAATGCCCTATAGTCTCACTGCAATCTACTTATCGCATATCGAATCTCCCAAATTTTATCGAGCACTTCATCGGTATGTAATAGATTCAGCACTGGAGCTAAATTAAAGAAGCCAATCGGTACATTGTGCTCAAAGTTTGCTCTGCTTCATTTGGGATACTTGAAGATAAAATTCTTATCTGAGTTTGGACCTACATTCATGGGATACACAATAAACCCAGCAGCCGGATACAACCAGAATCCGAGTTAACGCCACAATCTCTTGTGAAATGGTACCCAAGACCGTCGAAATGTAGGGCGTGGATTGTTGCATATCAACTTAATCATTCATCCCGCCTCAGTGGTGGTCGAATGTTCAACTAGTACCTAAAAGAACGATGGAAACAATTGGATAGGCACGAACTTGTCGCATTCTGGGACGAAGGACGAATTTTCTTTGTATCATCTAGGCACATGTACACATATAATATATGAGTTATCAGCTATATCGTTATCATTGCTGATTAGAGACAATCTTCAACCGGGAAGTTCTTGGTTTCGAGTCATTGACTCCAATGAGCAAGTCAGCTGATACTGAAATTTTTTAATCACAGGTTCACTTAAGTTCACGTAGCTTAAGAAGAAGAAGAAGAAGGCAGCATATCGCTGTAAATAGAAGTAAAGAATACAATCAGATCTTATTGGTATTTTAAGGTGTGACTGAGAGATGCTTTGTAAATATAATCTATTAGCCACGTGTGTTCCAACTCGTACTCCAAATCCTTCGAGCACTTTTCGATTCTCTTATTGTCTGGAAACCACAGACATTAGCATTCTATATTTAGAGCATGGGGTTGGCCTGCGCTGTTTAAAAACAGGGACTTTTCTACCTTCAGCATGGATTTATTTTTTGCTGCAGTCGCATCATAAAGTTCCCCCAGGCCCCTGATTTTGTCGAAGTTCCCGAAATACCCCTAGACTCAGTATTAATTTTCCCTTTCGCTTGTTCCGTTTTAGTCTGCGAATGTGAGCAACTGCTGCCTTAACCTGAGCTGAGGGTGAGCATACCTGAACCGAGGGTGAGCATGCCGGAGTAGAGCCTGAGCAGAGCCTGAACATGCCTGAGCATAGCCCTGAGTACCCTAGTAAAGGTCCTAGTTTGGCTCCCTGGCTGCTTGTTTTGACTTACTTTAATTCGTCTACAGCTGCTAAGGTATATCACAAAGTGGAAATAAATATAGACTGCCTTATCTCAAAAGCATAGACACGAGGCACAAATGGCACGTGAGAAGGCAGAGGAACAAAATTTTGATTCTCTTGATGGGCTACCTAAGGTGAATACCATAGCAATAACAATTAATCTATAATACGGCTTCTACTCAGTCAAATCAAATTGAGTAGCCATACGACTAAACAGCTCAAACTCCATCCTCTTCGCAGCCTTTGGACCCTCAAGTATACTACCAACAATATCAGAGCCAGGCGGGAAATCATGCTCGAATACTGGCTCCCCAGCACCCTTCATGTTTGTCAAAACTGCCTGCCGGAAATGCCAACGTAAAAGCTGGTCAACTGGTCTTTGGGGATCATCAAGAAGTCTCCGATCAAGATATTTTCCAGCAATACCATATCTATCTCGCGAAAAGCATATAATCTTATAATTATCCTATTATAATTGTTAGCTATTACATCACAAAAAATACAAGGTATACATACATCCGGATTAATCGAGAATTTATACGTATCAAAACCCTGGTGAATATCACTACGAAGCAACAGCCCGTTCTGTATAGAGTTAATAGTTCCTCCTCTTTCTGGAGTAATTGAAATCCAGCGGCTGTAATTAGAATCTTTCCAATGCTGCTCATAAGCCAGTGGAAAAATATGT
Source organism: Mollisiaceae sp. DMI_Dod_QoI (assembly GCA_009613015.1). Taxonomy (NCBI): domain Eukaryota; kingdom Fungi; phylum Ascomycota; class Leotiomycetes; order Helotiales; family Mollisiaceae; species Mollisiaceae sp. DMI_Dod_QoI. The sequence goes on from VXCB01000049.1 coordinate 181,371, forward strand.
GCAGCCTCGAAACCCCACCAATCATCATCATCATCATCGAGATACTCCATCCCTGTTATAACACATCGTCGATCCCGTGAACGGACAGCGTTGGTAAAGGCTTTGACACGAAATCCAGATTGTAGAGAAATCGTACGAAGTAACGGGGTCTCGTTATTAATTTGAATAGGATCGATTAATAAGTTAGCTAGAGAAAAAGAGTATTAAAGAAATACTTACAAGGAGAATCAATATAATAGTTTCCAGGCAAAAGCATAGAGTCATCCTTCTCTATCGCGATACTGCTTTCATTCCGTAGAATATATTCACCCTCTATTGCGTTACTGCTATCTTCACCGCCGAAGATAACGAAAATCTCTATCATATCATACAAGTTGGTATTTGTAACACCAGCTGTGAGAACCAGCCCACCAATTGAGGTGCTTCGATCGCGTGCATCGAAGATATGAACATTGCGTCTTCTGGAGCGGTTGCGAGGTGGCATAGTGGATCGAGTGTCTTCGTGTAAGGAAGGAGAGTCTGCGAGGTGTTGTAGAGTATCTTTAGGGTCTTCTTCGATGATTTCGTTCTGTAGACCGTCTTTCGGGTGCTCTACGATGATTTCGTTCTGTAGGAGAGTGTCGGATTGTGAGGAGCTGGAATCTGACAAGCTGGAGGGAGCAGAAGAAAGCGACATCGTGAAGATTTCGACGGCGTGTAGCGTGGAGCGTGTTGGGGATGGCAGGCGCGTCGAAAGATGGAAAGTGCTTTCGAAGAAATGACGATTATTTTTGCTTGGGTGAGCTGCTCAAGCGAGTTGGCTGAGCCGAGGTGATTAGCGCCTAAGTAAAAGCGGCAAGCTTACTAACTAAAAGGGAAGTGTCGAGAGAGAAAATTAATCGATAATACCCCGAAGATCTCTTTGAATTAGCTCTCAACCCATTTCCTGCCAGAGAAAGAGAAGTCTCGTTCTCAACCTGGACCCAAAAATACTTCAGAAACTACCAATAGAATGCTGAGACTATTGCCGATTGTAGGAGAACCATGTCCTCTCCAGAACCAGAAATACAAGGTGGATGATTCGGATTGTTAGGATCATATTTGACCTCGTATGCATTAGTTATAATAACCGGAAATTCCTTGTAATCGAATTGTAATGGTGTAGCGTTGACCTTCCTTGGCCTATTCGTGTTAATTGGAGCCATTCTTGTAAATTTGCGAGGCTGCGAAGGTGAAGGTCGGTAATTTGGGTTTATTGTATCGTCGGTGCTGATTGTAGCTGGAGCTGGTGGAAGTGAAAGACATATCGAAAGAAGAAAAAGAAGAAATTTATGTGGAATCGTATGGTATCTATCGAATCCATGGTACTAAAAGGTCGGTTCCCTAGATCTTACCACCCTTTGGGAAGAAAGTGATGAGATCTGATTCTAGAACAAAACCTAATATTAAGACATTTATATAAAGAAAGGGTAAATCACATCTACAATAGCTTATCATGTCTGAAAATATTCAATACAATTGATTTAATGATATCTACCACAATGCTGGATTGTCGAGGTCCAGACGAGATTCACAGCCTCGATACAGAATAGGGGACTCGCTAAAGCGGGACGAACCGAGTGTGGGGCAATTTTGCGCTTTGACAAAATTATATTTTCTTGCTGAACTTTTAAGCTTGTTTGTAGCACAATCCGACCCCACCATCAGATTACAACTCCACCACGATGTTCGCCGTGCCCGGATGGTCCGTTGATACTAGCCTACTGAAGACACAAACTGTAGAGAGCTCGAATAAGGCTAAAAATTCAGGCGATCGCGAGGACAATGGCAATGGAGAATCGAAGCCAAGTAAGAAGAGGAAACGCAGTGGGAAGGAGAAGGTGGACGTGAATCCAGGTAACTTGGCAGATATGTGGGAGAATGTTATTGAGGGGAAGGAGAGGGCTGGCGAACCTAAGGAGCCGGGAGAGAAGAGACAGAAGATTGCGGAGGAGGATGCTACACAAACAAATGCCAATAGAGATGAGCATGTCGACGAGGCCGAGAATCCTGTTAGAGAAAAGGGCAAGAAGGAGAAGACGAAGAAGGACAAGAAGCGCGAGAAGAAAGCAAAACTATTACAGTCTCAAGATACGTCTGCTTCCGCCGCCGAAGGCAAACCACCTCCACCAGCTCAAGATGCTCCTACCTCCGCGTCATCGAAGCCAGCATCGACCCTTACTCCTCTGCAAGCCAGCATGCGTGCAAAGCTTATCTCAGCACGCTTCCGTCATCTCAATCAGCAACTCTACACCACTCCTTCTGCCGACTCCCTCTCCCTATTCCAATCCAACCCTGAGATGTTCACCGAGTACCATGAAGGCTTCAGAAAACAGGTCGAAGTATGGCCCGAGAATCCCGTAGACGGATACATCCGCGACATTACTTTAAGAGGGAAGATCCGCGGACCATCACACAAAGACAAGAATAAAAAGAAAGGCAAGGATACAACTACAGACATCAGTAATGATGCTCCGACCACGACAGCAACACCATTACCAAGAACAGAAGGAACCTGCACGATTGCCGATCTAGGCTGCGGTGACGCTACCCTCTCCACCGCTCTCCAACCCCATACCAAGAAACTTAATCTCAAAATCCACTCTTTCGACCTCCAATCGCCATCTCCCTTGGTCACGCGAGCAGATATCGCCAACCTCCCACTTCCAGATGGGAGCGTAGATATTGCCATCTTCTGCCTCGCACTTATGGGTACGAATTGGGTAGATTTCATCGAAGAAGCGTTCCGAATCTTAAGATGGAAAGGCGAGCTTTGGGTCGCTGAAATTAAGTCTAGATTTGGACGTGTGGCGTCGGCAGGCAAGAAGGGAAAGGTTGTTGAACATAGTGTGGGACATAGAAAGAAAGTTGGAAAGGAGGGCATGAAGATTCAGAGAAAGATTGAGGAAGAGAGTAATGACGCTGTGGCGGCGATAGAAGTTGATGGTATTGAGGATCGGGGAGGAGAGACGGATGTTAGTGCTTTTGTGGAGGTACTTCGGAAGAGAGGATTTGTATTGAGAGGAGAGGGCAAGGTGGGTGATAATGGAACTAAGGCGGTGGATTTGAAGAATAAGATGTTCGTCAGGATGTGGTTCGTCAAGGGTGCTACCCCTATTAAGGGGAAAGGAGTTCCGGTTCCGAAAGGTGGAGAACAGCATGGACTGGGGGAGACGTGGAAGAAGAAGCCAAAGGGGAAGTTTATTGATGAGGACGAGGAGGTGCATGTGTCAAGCGAAGCTGGAGTTCTGAAGCCTTGTGTTTATAAGTTGAGATGAGACCCCCTGTTCTCTTGTCAAAATCAGGTACGAGTTCGTAGAGCATGTCACGAGCAAAGCATAGCTACAGGTAAAATATAGGGAATGAAGATTTCCATTACTGTAAGCCGTTGATGAATATGCAAATCCTAGCCTGCCAGTCGTGCGCCAAGTGTCCCCTCCGTAGATGCTATGCTCAGCCTTGTGTTCCGTCATATGCTACCTCCAATACGCCTTCCGATCCTATGCTGTCGCTTTAACCCTGGAACAAAAGTCCTGCAGCATATTCCACATTTCCACCACAAGCAGCTAGTGCATTGACTGCTTCAGCTCTCGAAAATCCTAATGCGACCAATTGATCTATCGACTCCTGAGGAAACTGTGGTTCGGCGGCTGGTGGTGCCGATGGCGTCGTAGCCGTAGCTGGAGCTGGGGCGGCTGCTGATGGAGCACCACTTTGTGACGTAGAGGGTCCGGACACGACCCCAGAACGTCCTCCAATGGTAGTTCCACCTGGGCCAGCAACCTTTGGCTCTTCAGCCCTCTCCTCTTCCATACCCTTTGGAATGTCTGCTTCTCCTAGGAACGATACTTCCACGCCCTGGATAATGAGTTTGTCTTTTGAAAGATCTATACAAGCTTGGTGACGCTTCAGCATATCAAGTCCAAGCAGTAAATCGACATCTTTACCTTCCATGACAGTAAAACTGCACGGAAGGAATAGACTGCCGATCTTGATTTGTGCGGAATGTACCCGTCCCAAAATAGCAGCTGTGCCTACACCTCGTGCAATACCCGCAAAACGCTTATCCACAAGTCTCATGATACCACACGCTTCGGCACAAGCAGGAGACATAATCGTAGCTTGGGCACCTGAGTCGACGAAAGCTTTGACCTTGTGTCCGTTGACTTCGACGTCGATGTATAGCATATGAACTCGGCCGAACACTAAAAGGCATTAGGACACCACCCAATTCTCAGTTGGTGCTAACTTACCTTCAGGGTTGTGCTCGATGGCGTTCTGCAGATTCTCTTGGACTCTCTCTTCTCTGATCATTTCCTCGATTCGTCTCTGAGCATCAGCATCAAAGGGATCCGCGTTTAAATCTGCGATTGCCTGTTGCCGCCTCGTCTGCTCGTCCCGCTCCTGCTCTTGCATTTGCCTGTAGACTTGTGCGAATCTCTCTGGGTTGTCGATTGCCGCGCCCAGCTCTGGTCTCTGGCTCTCAATCTGTTGTCTCCACTGCGGGTTGCCAAGCAGCTGTAACCTAATCGTCTCGGGATCTGTCGCCTCCTGCCCGGCTCGTGGCTGTTGACGTGCAGGTTGGGGTCGACGCTGACCTGCCGCGGCACCTGTGCTTCCTACCATATCTCGGACATGCAGCGCCAGCATCTCACCATCTCCAATCTGGAGCTGTTCCATCGTCTTGGTATCATCGTTCAGGAGCTGGCCGTTGTGGTAGAGGTGCTGAGATGTGACGGGGATGCGGGATTCGGCTTGGACGGATTCCTTCAACGTGCTGACAGTAGTGTCCGGGGGGATCTCGAGAGAGAGGAGGTCGGAATCTGCGTCCGTGGGCGCGGTGATGTTGAGGGTAATACGCCTTTTCACAAAGATTAGCCACATCAGCTTCCATATGATGAGAGAGCTTGTACGAACATCTTGAAGAGGAGGACCACACGGTGCTTGGGAGGATTGAAGGTTGGCGTGGGGTTCCTTGAGTTTAAATAGTTCAAAGTCTAAGAGTCTAAGAGTCCGAGAGCTTGTAGTTATTGCGGAAGTAATGCAGAACGTGACATAATCTTGGAGGGAGCTGGGGCGAAGGTGAGGCAGATGGCAGACGGCAGATGGCGGACGGTTCTTGGTCGAGGAAGAGGAACAAAAGATAGACAGCCGCGTTGCGACGTTTCAGTGTCGGTCGAGAGATGACGAGGCTGGGCTGCCTTCCGCAATGCAGCTGGTCTGGTCTGGACTGGTTTGGTCCTGTCACCTCAACCTAGCTTCGAAGATACTGGGCTGTACTGTGTACAATACTGTATGGTGGCCTTGGTCACTTGGTGGCCTCTTGCACTCTTTAAGCTCTCAGGCGCAGACGCAACGCAAGCGCAGGGTGTTCTCGGTGTTCGCGCATCGCCAATCATCGCCTTGTAGGAAAGGGTATTATCGCCATCACAATCACATGGAACCAGATGGAACGGGTGCAATGGATGGAATGGAATGGAACGGAGAATGGAGAATGGAGAATGGCAGGCAAAGAGCTGGCAGCTAGGAAGGGGGGGAAATCGTCTGCTTCTTGCCAGGACGATGGTGACATACATAAAGGTTATCCAGAGGCCGGCCCGCCGCGGGCGCCATGATTTGCTGGTTACTATCGGGACGCTGACTGAGGGGAGGCGCACGAAGGGGAAAAGAAATTATACTCTGGAAGCGGAATAAGACGGCCGTTATTGCATCGATTCGGCCAGACGTGCAGGTCGCCGCCAGTCGCGAGCGCATCGCTGGATGAGACAGCGTGTGGGGGAGGGGGAGGGGGAGGGGAAGCTCGAGCGAGAGCAGAGCAGAGCAAGGGCCGCGGGAGGTGGGATGGAGGTGGATGGAGGTGGATGGAGGTGGATGGAGGTGGATGGGAGGTGGAGGGCGTGCTTGGGCGTGTCCGGGCTTCCTCCCAGGCCGACAGCTCCCCCCATTGCCCCCAATGGCCCTCGCCGCATGTGACGAGGCTGCATCGTGAGCGCGCCGTGGTGGCCACAGGTGAGCGACGTGAGGGGCGGCGAGGGGAGAGGGGAGAGGGGAGAGGGGAGGGGTCTCAGTGCTGTCTCAGTGGTGCCTCTGCGGAGGGCAGAAGGGCCAGTGAGGTGGCGTCGAGATCCTTCAGCCTGCCTGATGCTGCGTGCTGCTTGCTGCTCGCTGGTGATACTGGACTGGACTCGACTGACCTACGCTCGTTCCAAGCTTCTTGGTTCTCTCCTTCACACTGCACTGTGCTCACAACACCGGGCACAACCCCGACAGCATTCGATCTCCATTCTAGGAATTGCTACACGCCGAGTCTCCTTCCTCGTCCTCGTCCTCGCCTCCGCTGCAACATCACACGTACCGCAACGCCTCAGACTGATGACTCGGACAGCCACTCTCACCACCCACCCACAGCTGCTTCGTCTCTCATCGACATGCCTCGTGACGTCGAGAACACCAGTCCCGCGCCTCCCATCACCCTGACGGAGAGTCCGAATAGCGTCACGACCGAGAGATCAGAATCCCCCACCTCTTCCGAGCAATCGTCGCCAACGGCTGAGCGCCAGAGGCAGTTTGTTATCGTCCCGGACGCCCAGCAGGTCAAGGCAACCAACCTCCATCCCTATACACGAACACTCACCATCTCCGACCTGGACTCGTGCGTGGCTCTCGAGAATGCGGCATTCACAGACCCACGAGACCGAGCTACGCCAGAGAAGGTTTGTCTTCCATCAAATCCCATATTCTTGATGCACACGTGACAAATTACTACTTCCGATCACCGGCATACTTCTCAATATGTTCACTTGCTGACACGCACCTAGTTCCGATATCGACTTTCCAAATGTGGTGAACTCTGCTTAGGGATTTTCTGCACCGTGGTGCCAAATTCCGGTTTTCAAGCAGAGACACTTGCTGCAGCTAAGCCAGTGGAGACAGACCGGAAGAATGGAGCTGTCAGTGTTCTGCTCGGCCACGTCGTGGCGGCCAAGACGGACGACGCAACAGCAACAGATGACTCAATGAGCGTTCCTGAGGGTTGGGACTCTCCCCATCCAGCTCCTACTAAACGTGGCCATCAGGAAGCAGGACGAACAATTGTTCTTCACTCCGTTGCCATCTTGCCAGGCTTTCAGGGAAGGGGCCTTGGCAGAGTTCTGATGATGGCATATATTCAGAACATGAATGGAGCTGGTATTGCTGATAGACTGGCACTAATTTCTCACGATGTGCGTTTGCCAACAAGCCCCTATCGATCTCGCTAATATTGATGATAGCATATGGTTGCTTGGTACGAGAAGTTGGGCTTCACCAACCGGGGAAAGAGTGCTACTCAATTTGGAGGCGGGGGATGGTATGACATGGTGTTGGAGTTGAAGCAATTGCAGCCCAGGGCAGCGTATGGCTGATCGGCAGAGCTCGTAGTTTGAGTTGCTTTTTTTTGTGATACCCTGAAAGTCGCAGCTCCACAGCACCAGTCCATAAGATAATGTGTATTCATGACGGAATTAGAGGTCATGGTTTCGGAATGGGTATCATTGTCTAATCACTGGCCGCATACTTGACTCGGTACTCTTCCATCCGTTTTATGTCTTCGTCCGCAATCTTCCCCTTCAAACCTCCAATAATGTCGTTCAGCGTCAGAATAGACAGTACAGGAATACCGTACTCCTTTCTGATCTCTCCAATAGCACTCGGCATTGGTGTATTAGGATCATCCCCATTTGGAGCAGGCAGCTTCTCCATCCTGTCCAGAGCCACCAAAATACCGACGACGATTCCTCCCTCTTTTCGAATCTTGTCAATAGCTTCCCTCTTCGCGGTGCCAGCAGTCACAACATCATCCACAATCAGTACTCTCTTTCCCTTCAGTGGTGCTCCCACAATATTTCCTCCCTCTCCATGATCCTTTGCCTCTTTCCTGTCGAAGCTATAGCACACCTTCTCGTATTTCTCGGGCTTCAAATCCGCCAACTTATCCACCGTAGCCGTCGCCAGAGGAATTCCCTTGTAAGCTGGTCCGAATAGGATGTCAAATTCGAGAGGTGAGGAAGACTCGTCAACTTCGATAATCGTCTTCGCATATGCAGTAGAAATAGCTCGAAGTAGATCGGCTCGGTAAAAGTCTCCGGCGTTGAAGAAGTAGGGAGATATGCGTTTCGATTTCAGCTCGAAGCTGCCGAATTTGAGAACCCCGCCATTGATGGCTGCTTGGAGGAACTTGGCTTTGTAGGGGGAGAGGGTGGGAGAAGACATTGTGGAGATCTGGATGAATGTCTAGTGAGTGAAGAGAAGAGCGAAGGTGGAATGCCTAATGTTAAATTTTAGGACGATAAGTTTAGTCTTCCTTGATCGTTCACCAAAAAAAAAGCCTACTTTCGTCCTTAAGTTCATTCGATGAGCGAGGGGCAGCTCGCTTAGCCGATAAGCTAAGATTGTGTTAGCGCCACAGAAAAATTTCGGATTTGGAGATAGGAACGAATTTCGAGGTTTATCGACAAACCTCAATTCAATCGGTGTCAAACAACACATTGCCCACCATGAAGACCACTTGGAAGGATATCCAGCCTGTTCCGACGTCGCAAGAGTTTCTCGACATTGTATTGAGCCGGACACAGCGACGGCTACCCACACAAATCCGGTCTGGATTTCAGATAAGCAGAATTAGAAGTATGGGCAGGAAATCCTTGAGAGTTACATGTCTAACGAATCCTAGATTTCTATACTAGAAAGGTCAAATTCACGCAGGAGACATTCACCGAGAAGATCTCCTTGATCCTTGATGGCTTCCCTCGACTACAAGATATCCATCCTTTTCACAAAGATCTCCTCAATACCCTTTACGATGCAGACCACTTCCGCATAGCACTCGGCCAGCTCTCGACTGCAAAGCACTTGATCGAAATCGTCTCTCGCGATTATGTTCGACTTCTCAAATATGCCCAATCCCTCTTCCAATGCAAGCAACTCAAGCGCGCGGCCTTGGGTCGAATGGCGACCATCTGCAGAAGACTGAAAGACCCTCTCCTCTATCTCGACCAAGTACGCCAGCATCTCGGTCGTCTGCCTTCCATTGACCCCAATACTCGTACTCTCCTCATCTGCGGATATCCCAACGTTGGAAAGTCCAGCTTCTTGAAGAGCGTAACAAGAGCAGACGTCGATGTTCAACCCTACGCTTTCACGACGAAGAGCTTATTCGTCGGCCACTTCGACTACAAATATCTGCGATTCCAGGCTATCGATACACCTGGTATACTTGATCACCCTCTGGAGGAAATGAACACAATCGAAATGCAATCCATCACCGCCATTGCACATCTGCGCTCCGCAATCCTCTATTTCATGGATCTTTCAGAGCAATGCGGTTACACAGTGCAAGCGCAAATGCAGCTTTTCCAAAGCATCAAGCCTCTATTCGCGAACAAACTAGTTTTCATCGTTATTAATAAAATCGACGTTACTCGGCCTGAAGATCTAGATGAGGAGACGCAAGCACAACTTCAAAGCCTGCTCAAATCAGGAGACGTGGAGATGCTACAGCTCTCATGCACAACAACCGAAGGTGTTCAAGAAGTTAAGAACGCGGCTTGCGAGCGTCTGATCGCCGATCGCGTGGCTCAGAAGTTAAAAGCAGGCACAAGCAGCAGCGGAGCAGTCGGTGGTCGTCTTGGCGATGTCCTCACTCGAATTCACGTCGCTCGACCCATGGATGGTATCGTACGCGAGGCCTTCATTCCGGAGGCCGTCAAAACACTAAAGAAATACGATAAAAATGATCCTGAGCGCCGAAAACTGGCTCGAGATATCGAGGAAGAAGAGGGTGGAGCTGGTGTCTACAACGTCGACCTCAAGGATAAATACATCCTTGAGAACGACGAATGGAAGCACGATAAGATACCCGAGGTATTTGACGGAAAGAATGTCTACGATTTTATCGATCCAGATATCGAGGCTAAGCTCGCTGCTTTGGAAGAAGAGGAAGAGAAGTTAGAGGCAGAAGGCTACTACGATTCCGACGAGGACTTGGAAGATGCTGAGGATGCAGAAATCAGAATGAAAGCCGAGCTAATTAGAGAGAAGCGCCAGTTGATCCGCAACGAGGCAAAGATGAAGAAGAGTCTAAAGAACCGGGCTGTTATTCCTAGAACGGCTATCAGGAAGAAGCTTACGGAGATGGAGGATGCACTTGATACTCTCGGTCACGACACTGCAAACATTTCTGCGCGCGCTAGATCGCAATCTAGAGGGCGCAGCGTGCTGAGATCAAGAAGTGGTACTGAGGATGCAATGGATGTTGATGCGCCAGACTACGAGGCGAAGATGCGTGCTAAAAGTAGAGCAAGAAGTCAGAGCAATAGACGCGATGACGGTGTCACCAACGAGGTTGCGAGAACTAAGGCTGAGAGAGCACAGAAGTTGAGTCAGAGGAAGATGAACAGGATGGCGAGACAGGGTGAGGCTGATAGACATGTTGCTGCAGCAATGCCGAAGCATTTGGTCCGTATAAATTCTCATCCAATCCTCATGTTACACGAGGCTAATGATCCTAGTTCTCCGGCAAGCGAGGCATGGGCAAGACGCAAAGTCGTTAACCCTCCCGTGTTTTCATCACGACTGCATGCATCTTCATTACTGGCGTCTGGTGTATGGACCACAGAGGGAATTAAAATAACTCAGATCGTTTGTAGCATGTCTGGCGTGGTGTTGTCTTTTTAGAAAATATGCTTTTGCATCATAATGTACCTACCTCTTTTAGGCACATACATATGCAATAAAAAGCCTACATCACGATATGTCACGTAGAAGATTATATTAACTCGAACCTTACCATACGGAATAATATAGTTGGTATGCTAGGAGTTTCCTGTACGGGATAATATATGGTGTCTTAAAAAGGTTTTCATGAAGATGATAGACCTTGCATTTACTAGTTGTTGAAACCTGGAATAAAGGTATCAACTCTTTAAAGTAGAATTAAGCGCTGATGTCTTTCTCCAACATATGAAGATTTGAATTATATCTTTGTCTTAGGTTCGGGATTCGTATTGAGTGCTTACTGCTTGGATTGAATTCTCCCAGTAAACTTTAAAGACGAGCATCGTGAGAAATCTAGGTCTCAACGATTAGGTGGCCGTGCGTTGGAGCTCGTAATGCTGCTGAGATGCTGGTCCGATTGCAGATGCCGTAAGCATTGCCCGGCCAAGCTACAAGTACGAACTGGTATCGGAGAGCGGGGTTGGCGAATTCTACCATCAAGTATCGAAGTATGGTGGGGCAGGCTGCGTCTGCTGATGATGATAAAGGGGTGCAATGCTATCTTTCTGCTGTGTCAGGGTCCACGACAGCGGAGAAAGGGGGCCAGTCATCCACCGAGGTGACATGTTGTACATGCCTTTGGAATTCATAACCCGCGTGTAGGACCACAGCATGCAATAATGATGTACAGGTACACTAGCGTGTCTTGATCACTTCGTCCCGAAAGTGATGAAAGCTCAAGCAGAAGCACAAGCACAAGCCCAAGCCCAAGCCCACACTTTCCCACATTTGCAACCCCTCCCGTAGCGCGGAGCCACCTGCCCGGGACGTCGCGAGCCGAGCGAAGGCTTTTTGATTCATGGTACTGGTGCTTTTCGCCGTCGGTTGTTGTCCTCCTCCTTGCAAAAGTTAATGCCCCTAACCAGGTATTTTCTCTCTCTGGGAAACGGCTTGGTCTGGTGCTTCAAATCGAGAGTTTCCTAGCCTTGCGGTCCCAGCAAGGAAATGGAGCGGATCTAGCGACGATTTGTGCTGCATGACAACAAGCATCCATACGACAACGCTGCGGCCAACACCGCCTAGCGCCGTGGAGCATCTACCGGCGCAACTTGACAGTGTCTGCTTTTGTTACGACGTGAAATAGGTACCATCGTCTCTCCTGTGTATGCTGCGAATGCTTGTAGTGTAGACAATTGCATGACTTAAGTGACCATGGAGCCCAGTAACCAGAGCATCGGAATTTTCATAATGTTCTTAACCCGTCAGCCACCACCTGGGATTATACCGCGCTTGCGATATAGACTTTTCTTGGGCCGCACCTCCAATCATCTCTCTTCGGCCATTGCAGCCCGAATTTTTCAACGGTTGGTAGACTAATGGAACTAGATAATTTGACAACGAGTGATTCCACTCATGCTCGTCGACTCATTGGATCATGCTGACACGAACGCATTTCTCATATCATCCCTGAATACGAGACCACCAGGAGTCTATAAGTAACGGCGAACACTAAACTTCACCCTCGATTGACACTCCATGAGTCTCGCCGGAAGTCGCCAGCCAACCACATATTGTGGGACGTCCTGTAGAAGCTCAGTCCTTAGGCCCACCCTGGTAAGAAATAAACGCTGCCAGTGGCTGATGCCGCATGCAGAATAGATTTCCGTTGCCCCCTGGATGTTTCTTGTTCTTGCTATTCGTCTTTGGAGCTCTACAACCCAGCACCAGCCCTTCAGAGTTACGTGTAGGAGCGATATATTGACCACCTTTCGATGACGCTGGTGGCTCAATTTGGAATACCTTCAACGAACTAGTTGAGGTTGCAATGGGCTCTTTCATCTACGCAAGATATGAATGGTCCGCACAGAACCAAACAAACGCTCACAGGGTCCAACGGGCACAATAACCAATGACTGGTTGGAATGTAGATGCAGTGCTCCTCTGCCGAGCCCAAAAGGAGAATCAGGGAATGCCTGGTCCGGTGCCCGGATGGGTGACTCTCTTCGACCAACTCTGGCACACACACCCATTAACAAAGACAAAGTAGGTTCTGATCGAACGTACTCTATTGTACTTCCATTTTCGCCCAACTCTACCGGATCAAGAGAAGCAATCCATAAGTCAACAAAGAAAATACATCAGTCATGGCAGGGTGAGTGCTACCATCCTCGTCTAACGAAATTGATCGCTGAAGAGACCAAACAAGCCTTCCTGAAGACAACACGGTAAGATCAAATCCTCATCAGCGGTATTCTACTCCAAAGTCAAAGGCCTTTCTATGGGACGTTTGGAGACTTGAGGTAATCAAGCGTAGTCCTTTGCGCCAGCAGTCTCGTAGCGCAAGGGAGACATCGAGCGTTACCCCAGGCCAGTGAAGGATAATTTCTAAGCCTCGGACTTTCCCTGCTATATGCAGACAATAATAGCAGGCTTGTCTCGAACTTCAATCCATTATCAGCACTTTTCGAAAGCGCTTTGCCAATTTGAGATCCCAAAACTGACCAGGTTCGTCCCAGGTTGCACTCGACAACACCATGCTGGATACTCAGACTCATCACCACCGCTTGTATCAAACGTACGCGATTGAAAACTTGGCTTATCTGGCTCCTACAGATGAGGTGTGTCTGCTGCAACTTAACGGTAGCTTGAAAGAAGTTTTCTGACTCTGAAATAGGACGAGATTGAAAGACTCAACATCTTCCACAATGTCTTGAGCAGAGTCTTTGATGGAAGACTCCTCTTCCCACCTATAACACGTCCGAGGCGAATTCTAGACTGTGGCTATGGCACAGGGGCATGGGCAGTAGAGGTGGCTGAACAACATCCACGCTGTGAGGTGAGATCGAATCTCGTCGTCTTGTCGTACAATAAGTCTCTTGCCTGCCCCCTTCATGTGTCCTGTGTCACTTGATCTGGCGCTAGGCCTAGGTTCTGAAAAACACGAAAGCACATACGTGAAAGAGCCTTTGGAGGAAGTGTCTTATGACTTGAACATAGATTAGGGTTCAATAGGCGGAAGATGTACTGACACGTGCTCACGTCGAAGGTCCTCGGTATCGATATTAATGCAGCCATGCAACCAGAGGAGGTGCCAGACAACTTGTACTTGCAGGTGGATGACTTGAACCGCAGGTACAAGAGACCACCACAGCCCAACATTGTTAAACTAACAAGTGTAGATTCACCTTTCCAACTCATAACTTCGATCTTGTGAATTCGCAGATGATGGCGTCCAGTATACATGCAAATAGGTGGTCACAATACATGCGAGATATGATTCGTGTTACTCGGCCTGGGGGTTGGTGTCAAATGGTCGAGCTGTATTTCCAAGTTCAAAGCGACAATGGTAGTTTGACAGATGGTAGGTCAGGAGGTACCCAAAAAGGATATCTACTAAGCCATCCTTATCACAGACCATGCACTACGTCAATGGAGTGCCCGTTATGCGGAGAGTATGGAAGGTCTGAAAGATCTTCGAGCTCCTCTTCGATTAGCCAACATGATGAGAGACGCTGGGTTTGTTGACGTCGAAGCAAGGATGATTCCTCTTCCCACTTGTGGTTGGTCAACAGGTCAGTTAGATTTATGCAGACCCATACTCGGCAGCTAACATGTCTTGTTGCGCTCGAGACCAGAGAGACCATGATATAGGTGTAGCCAATCGCGAAAATGTTCAACGTTTGCTATCCTCCTTGGCAATTTATCCTTTTACGGAGAGACTTGAGTACCATTCCCAGCTTATAACCGAATCTTTGAGATATCTAACGCAGGCGATAGGATGCCTATTCAAGATGTACACCTGCTTGTAGCCCAGGCGCGGCTGGAGGCGGATGAACCTGCATTCAAGGTATTGTATTTCTAGCCAACTCAAAGCAAACCGCTAAACGTTCGGATAGGCATATTTTCCGTTGTACGTGTGCATTGGTAGGAAGTCCCGTTCTAGACGCTAAAGCATGCTGTATGATTGAGGTGAACTGGTTGTTGTATGATCGGTTGAGCGTCTTGAGCATATTAGCAGGGTCAAGAAAATTGGAATGTGGACCAACACTTAGGAGTAGCGAGCTGAACTGGACCATCTCAGTGGTACAAGCGGGGAGGATTGATTATACAGATTGCGTATGTTGTTCGACGTTTCGGTAGGCCTCATGGATTCGTTCTTCGATCTCGATTATCAACCTTGAGTGAAATCAAGCTCAAGAGTTTGTTGCTTGCTGTCTTGGCGGATGAATCATTTGCCTTAGGATTGCAGTGATACTGAAGCAGTGTGATACCAACCCGATTGGTCAGTTGTATCTTGCCGGTTCTAAGATGGAAGTGACTCCATTCGTAAAGCACCACAGCGACTTGTCGAAAAAACTTCTCACCGCCACGAAGCAATGATGTCTGCCGTGCCAGTTCGACGGTTCTCTCAGGACTCCCCTCCAAGCCAGTCTGCAAGTGCGGATTGAAAGCTCCAAGCGTCTGGTGGGCTGTCACGGGAGGTTGGTGCCAAGGTGGGCACTCGAAGGTTGACTGTTCATTTTGAAATCCGAGGTAAAGGAAGGCAGAGCTGATACTGATGCTGATTGAAGACTTTATTGGAGACTTTGGCCTTTGCAGAACTTGTTCGCATACGGAGATGCTGGTCGGAAAAGTTGGGTCGATCGAGGAGGAAGAATTCACGGCGTGTTGTTCGCGCAGACCTGGCAACGCGTTGGTGTAAAAAGGAGGCGAAGAGTGGGTCGGGCAGTAAGCGGCGGACGAGACGAAAGGGCAGCGCCATTGGGAGGGAGGCACGCTGTGGGCATGGGCAGGGCTGCCAGAGGCATCTCGAAGGTGATGGGACTCTGGGAGTGGCATTGGGAGTGGCAGTGGGAGTGGGCGTGGGCGTGGGCGTGGGAGGCGGAGAAGTGGGAAGGGGGGATTGGGCACTGGCAGCAGCCGAAGCCAGCCCAGGTCTCCATGGCCTTGGTCTTGGTCTGGTCCAGTCCGGTTCAGGCATGGCAGGATGGCAGGGCCAGGCAGGGACAAGGAGGCGAGCAGGGAAGGGCCACTCCGTCGGCCACACAGAGCTGCTGGCGCGAGCAGCCGGCACTTCCCCTCCTGTGGGCACGGATGAGGACGACGGTCGGGAGCATCCAAGTGCATGCAAGTGCAACCCAGTGCATTCAGGCTGGAGGGCGCCCATCCGAGTGGTGGGTTGGGCAGCCGGTCGACGGTGGCACGCGGGAGGGGGGCGGAGGGGGGCGGAGGAGGGCAGCATGAGACTTCTTATGCTGAGAGACGTGGCCAAGAGCATGCACGCCTGCAGCAAAGCCTGCTGCCGCTGCTCCTGCTGCTGCTACTGTCACTGCTGCTCCTGCTGGCACCTTGCTGGCTCCGTCTGGCAGTCTGGCACGCCTGACGCCAGCCAGCCAGCCAATACATGAGCCTTGAGGAGCGGCCTCGGCACCGCAGGGAACCTCGACCCGGAGCATTCTCAGGCCCAAGCCCTCGCCCAATGACCTTTGCACCGGTGCACTTGCGGAAGCGTCCCGGTGAGTCCTGTGCCTAAGGGAACACTCGCATGAAAATCAGGTCACCTGATTCGGGCGCCCTCTCCTTTTCGTTCGCGAGCCACTTACAATTCACGAAGCCATCTCACCCGCATCAAAAAAAGGTCGCCGACTTTGGCATCTGCAAAGTCTGTGAACATTCCGCATAATAAGCTAGGATTTTTCTTATATTCAAAGTAAGAAGCGATTGTGTGCTTTTGATGAAAATCTAGGTTTTTAGGAAATTATTTGGAGTTGACTATGCGAAAATTAAGTCAGAAGGGGGAGGTTTAGTGTTAGTGCATGGGCCAAAATCAGCCATATATTTCTATGCTGTAGAGGACATATCGCCGTGCTTGGGAGCCGGGACGTGGACAGGGAATGTGCCTTCATCACCGGAGAGCATGCGCAGCAGTATCAAATCGTCTTGCTATTATAATGCAATTCAACTACGAGACATGGTCTCTATTGCCCATGTCCTTCGCAATTCTTCTGTGCCTCGACCCGCAGATGAACGTCAGTACTGGGTGCGTGTTCGTACATATAAATTTACTCTCACAAAAAGCATCAAACGCCCTCGCCATGCAGCCCACAGCCCAAAATTCCAACTCCGAGAATGCTACCATACATCGCTCATGGATTCTCCTTCGGCGGCTCCGAGGGTTCATCGGCTCCCCACACGTTCTCAAATTCTTCGCTTTCAATGCCATACTTTGGTTTCAGCAAAACGGCTGGCTCTGATGCTTCCTTCCACGGGCTCGGTGTCTCATCGTCATCGTCGCCCACCGAAAAGGGGTCAGCGGTTTCATCTTCTTGGTCAATAACAGCATCCTCCGTTGGTTCGTATCCTTCGCGAATGTCTTCGCCTATATCTTGACCGTACGTTCGCCTAGTAGATGAATTAGCATGAAAGATAGGATGCAAGTTATCTTCTGCTTACACAAAGCGCCGTCCTTCCATCCCATTCCACCCCGCGCTTCCTTCTTTCCTTGCTCGCACTCTGTCTGCTTCTTCAGCTGGTTCGTCTTCGACGACGAGATCGACCAATTGACTTCGATCAGACTTTGCCGAGCTCGACTCAGATGAGTGGTGTCGGAGCATGCCTTGCATGACTGGTGCTCTGCCTTCTTCGCCATTGGATATTTCTCTCTGCTTTCCCTTCGCGCTGCCGTCGCCTTTCTTAGTTTTACTCAGACCGCTATGTTTTCGTTGAGTTTTCTTAGTGACCTCTTCAACCGTGTTTTTGATGTTGCTAGCTCGCCTGATCTCATTGTCCCGAGTGGGTTGGAGCAGATTACGGTTAGCTGAAGTTGTTAGAAGCCCTGGTGATGCATTAAGCCATCGCTCTCTTGATGCTTCATGCGCTGTGATCACAGGATACTAAAAGGGTCAGTTTGTAGACTACTCAAACCAGAGAGTACTCACGTTCCAATCTCCATATTCAAGCGCTCTAGCTCTCTCGTATAATTGCTCCTCGTCAGGATCTAACACAAGCTCTTCGACACCTCCATTTCCATAACCAATGTATTGCGCATCAGTAAAACGCTTAGTCGGGGATCTACTACGAGCAGGGTCTGTGTCACCGCTAAGAAGAGGTGTCCTGGAAGTGGCCTCTCCAGGCTTCGGAATCCAGTATTTTCCCTTGCCTCCACGCTCGTAACGCATTCCCTCCATCATGCGAGCTACACGGGATGACGAGCTCTCATGAGCGAGGATATTGTCACCAGAGTCAAATAGACGGTATTCGTACTTTTTGCCACTGAAGGTCTCCTTGGTATCTTCAATGAGATCCCGGGGCCCGAAAGCATCTCGAAGAGCATATAAAACAGGCATTCTAGCCGCAGATATCGTCGCATCCGCATAGTCGTGCCAGGAGAAAGCATACCAATGAGCGATTGCGAAAATCGGCATCTCCAAACAGATTAACGCATCTTGTATGGCCGCTGCAAGATTGTCTGATGTATAACCTTCGACATCATCTGGGATTGCACCTAGCCAGACCAGAATCGACAAGAAAAACCCTTGCCAATACGATGCAAATATGATAAGCTTGATGCAGAGGAACTTAGGAACAGGGCGAAACGGTTTGAGATCTTTAGCCATGCAGACCCAGAACATGCCGAGGGAGTATAGGCTGACAGTAACACTGACGTTATAGAACACACCTTCCCAGAGGTATCCCGAATCTAAACCAAGATAACCCTCTTTGTAAGTCCCTGTGGCCTTCATGACTATTGCTGCTAAACCAAGAATCGGCTTCAACCAGGCGTATTGCAGAATCCCTCGTTTTATGGCAAGGAAGGTATGGGGATCGGATATATCGACTTTAGGTAGACAGTGGTTCAGAGGCCATAGATGGTGCACTGGTTCTCGGCCGTGCATCAAGATGATCAAAGCTCGTTCACCCCCAATAAAGTTGATCAAGAGCTGGAAAAAAGTATAGATGGTGAAGGCCTAGTGTGGTCGGAAGTCAGCATACATGGCATAATAATATATTTTGATCAGTACAAACCTCGTAGATATCGCGGATAGGGTCCACAAACATGGCAGCTTTCAGAGACATAAGTGCAGTCCATGAAGATATTGAGTATATTGGCACCCTGGTTTCGTCAATGACCTTCTAACTAAAATGCAGACATAGATAAGTTACATTAGCAATATCCGAATGACATATCTCTGGAGCAACGGTTTCCGGTAGTTCTTGCTATCATAATATTAGTTTCTATCTGTTACACAGTCGGTGTTAAAGCACATACGTCTGTAGCCATACTGAACTATAGGCAGTAGTATTAGCGTATAGAGTGAGTAGAGGATCAATAAAGGCTCACACAATGGACAATAAGGATGCCACAAGGGAAGCAACTCCAGCAACAATAATTGTAGCCCGCGTCAACTTTGATCCCGTTCCGCCAGATGCATCTGCCATCGTGGATTATGAGTGTTGTTATGCTATGACGCGTTCAGATTTGGGCGAAATAAGCAAATCTGGTCCTGAGGATAGAGTTGTCGGGCGGCGATGAAGAAGCATACAGCTTGCATGGCTATAATCTCCCAGTCACCGAACCATAATCGAGCTTGTAGAACGTAGTACAATCGTCCTCGTAGAAAGACTGGTAGTGGATCAATAAGTAGCCAAGAAATGATTGTACGATGGAAGCAGCTCACAGATTCACCGCCCGGCAGAATACGACTCTCAGCGCATTCAGGCGTTGATCAATGTGAGCAGTCACAAGCAAGTCCAGTTCTTGGTGTATTGACATACCATTCGACTCTCGCCCTTCAAACCCCCTTTTCGAGCCGGTATTTGCAGGACATATATGCATTTGAGACGATTTTGGTCACAGACTGAGGCGTAGAATGGACAGTTCTAGCCACTATGAGCTGCGAGGCGCAATAGTACCTGGATCTGAAGCTTGAAAATGTCGAGCAATGGAGGACTGACCAGCTCTCCTTTGAAACCAGATTTGGGCTTTAATTGGTAATTGATTGCTTCCTGGCCTTCGTACGTGCTTATCTGATATGTAAATAGGGTGTTTTTGGTTGAGTTGGCTGTCTGTGGGATCTTGTGAGTGGAATCGCTCTCAAACCTGATACATGGCTAAACGTTATAGGACACTCTTCTTCCTCTTCTATTTCAATCGAGTATTCGCAACTCTTGTATCTTACGGACTGCGAGCATGGACGTGGCACAAATACCGAGTCTACATAGATATCCAGGCGCTGCAGATATCTCTTCTCGGCGGGCGAGTCTTCTTCAAAGGATTCAGATATCATGGGAACAATGAGACAATCCTGATCCACAGCGGGTTCATCACTTGGTGTTATTGGCTTAGGAATGTCAGGGAGCTAGCTGTCGGCCAGAACCGGGACTTGGGAGCGAAGACATCATACTCAGAGTCATCCAAGGATAAGGTCAACGTCGAGATCGACGGAGGGGAAAATGGTGGTCAGAAGGATCGCAAGAAGCTTCCTTGCAGACTAAATGTCTCCCTAAATGGAGTAGAATGGTTTGTATACAATCGCAGTGCTGCCTACGATGCAGTTCTAGCAGGGTTGACAAGAGACGACCATGATGACCATGACGACCAAGACGACCACCAAGCTGTTCCAAATGAAAAACAAGGTGACATTGAGGGGTCCGATGTTAGTTTACGGAGGAGGAACAAACGACTTGACTCAGAGAACGGAGACAAATACCCGGATTCCTCCTCTGGGTCGAAGGAAGGCACGCCGTTGACGGAAAAGAGTAGTTTCGGTGTTCAGCCAAACGATCCAAAGCTAAGAGGTACATTTTCCACATCCGGAGCTGGGAGCGAAGGCCGTGAGGAGTTCCATGGCAGTCCTGAAGGGGCTTTTATCCTTCGTTTTCTCCCTATTCACGTTCACTGTGTGAAAGCGGCTGTTGTCCTCGGAAACGAAAACACAAAAAGTGTACTCATTGCGAAGGCCGACAGAGCTAGTGGAGAAATTGATGCAACGGACGCCACACCTTTGGATCAGTATCGGCAGCTGATTAATTTCCAATTTGATCACCCAGTTGTCCAAATGAAACCTAATGACGATTTCAAGGAAGACCAAACGACAGCTGCGTCTCGCGTGAAGCGTGGTGACCGAGAGCACCAAGACAATGCACACCATGTTCATACACATTCTTTCTTTCACCGTCAACGGCGGAAGATATGGCACAGACTGCAAGATCTTGTACCCGCTTTTCGAAGCTCAGTTGAGTCTCTATCGTCTAGTCTTCATGGCCCTCCTGGCACTCCGACACGGACAAGCCCGCATGGAAATAACTGGCAAGGATTATCGAGATATCTCGATGAAAACGAGCAAGATGACAAAGCCAGGTGGTCTTCAATCGAATATGCTACGGTATCTACTATTGCAGATAGTCCAGAGGCAAGCATGAGCTTTTATTGGGATGTTGTCGGCACAGTTCCGGAGCGGCTGACTTCGCCAATCGATCAGCGTGGAAAAGAAACTGCCAACATCAACGGAGATGTTCCGCCAGAATGGGGAATTGATCTATCATTTAAAGGGGCAACGATCAATTATGGCCCGTGGGCTGATAGACAACGTGCAGATATACAGCGTGTCTTCTTCCCTAGCTTATGTAAAGACTCCGTGTCAAGCAAAAATCTGGTTCCCGGCCAATTCAGAGTACCGACTGAATTCAAATTGAGCATCATATTCGACGAAGAAACCACTCTTCGTGTGCCCATTAAGGAAGAGTCGAAAAATTGGAAATGGACCAAACTTGCAGACACTATGGGTGCTAGACCTGACGACCAAAAGAGGAACGGCAAAGGTAATCGCAAAAGAAAGGTTGACAAAGGGCATCCTGGCCCCGAAATCCGACCCTTTGGCTGGCTTGACGTCAAGATAGGGGCGAATGCTACAGTCAACTATACTATGGACATGGTTGCTGGTACGCGAGGCTATTCAAATAAACTCGACTTGGATCTTCCAAATACCGAAATCACTACAAGTGTTAATCATGGTCTCCTGTGGAAGTCGGTTGAGAATCGCATTTCCTGTGATCTTTCGAACCCATTGCAGTGGAATGGCCATCGTACATGGAATTTCAATATCGAAAGCAATGGATTAGAACTTTTCATTCTGCGCGAGCATGTGTTTTTGCTGATAGATCTCGTCGACGACTGGGCAAGTGGGCCTCCACCTGAGTATCTCACCTTCACCCCATTCAAATATCTGGTCAATCTGCATCTTGGAAATTTCAGGCTATATCTCAACGTCAACGACTCAAACATCATTAACAATCCTTCCGACTTTGACGATAACACGTTCATAATCATATTTGGGGCTGCCCTCAATGCTGGTATCTGCATTCCCCTGGACACCTACCGCCCCTATCGCAATGATATAACTTTCAATGTTGATGCAAAACGCGGTGGCCTCAACTTGCATGTCCCTCCATGGAACACCCAGGCGACGTTTCTAAGCTCCACGGAGCTAGCGACTTTGAAGGAATTGTCCATTGACGGAACTTATCAATATTGTGCTACTACTTCGACGGGTAACACTGACACTCTACTACTAAACGTCCATGGTCATGCTCCTTCTGCGTTATTCTATGGCTTTGTCATACGATACTACCTCAAGCTTAAGGATAACTATTTCGGTGATGATATTCGGTTTAAGACTCTCGAGGAATATCAGGAGGTCTTAAGAACCAGACGTGAAGGACTCGATCGAGAATGCGACTCACTACCACCACATAAAAAATCGAATGACCTAGATGTCATTTTGGGTATAACTGCAGATGAATCTAGTGTGATCCTGCCTTCCAACCTCTACTCTGCGAAGAATCACATTCGAATCGAGATTGCGACTCTCGCAGCCGATCTCCGATTCACGAACTACTACATGGACCTAGACTGTGTCTTGAGCACGCTAGCACTTTCTCAGGACAGCGAGGATGATGGGGCATCCACTCCGATCAGTGCGACATCAAGTACGCAGCTATTTGTGGATGGGGTCACAATCTCGGGCAATCGGCTTTTTGGGCTACCTCCGACGGAACCAACCTATATGTGCAACTGGGATTTCGCCGTGGGAGCTGTCACTGGAGAATGTACTACTGAATTCTTCAGCCGGCTATCTAGTGGCGCTAGAGCTTTCGCCTTCTCATTTGACGATGACGAGAACGCTTTGCCATCGATCTCGGAGGTGGTTCTCCACGATATCACATTCCTCAGTGCCTCTATTGCATCCTTGCGAGTATGGCTTCATGTGGATGAAGCTGCATTTCTCCTCTCTACAGCGACTATATCAGTCAACTTTAATGATTGGGCCGGCAGCCATTATTCCAAGAAAGTTAAATTACTCGTCCCTGACCTGCACCTTGGCTGTGTAGATGCAGAGTCAGCATCCAGGCACAGGTCTAGGACTCAGCATCCAGTTGAGACACACGCTTTTCTTCAAACAACCTTGTCGTTTGCAATTATCCAGAGAAAGCTTGGATTCGAAGAAGACCGTCAACTGCAACAAGAGCATGTCAAACGGCATGATCAACGAACACATAGGACGGATTTTCTTTTGCATCAGTATCTACTTGATGATTCTATGTTAATACCTGTGGATCCGCCGGCTCAGTGTGTTCCACCAATGCCCCTGCCTGTTGTTCAGGAAAGTTTAGACCGGCTAGATAGACATTCTATAAAGTCCAATACCACCTCCATTCGACACGAAAAGGGTACTTTAGGGCGGAAAAGCTCATTTTTATCACTCTCGAATCATAGTCTGAGGAGCGAGGGCAGTGTTGTCCGCCCTCGTAGTTCACTTAGGATGGCTCAGACGTCAACCGCAGAATCAAGGTCCCGCAGCTTGCAAACTAGTGGACCTGGACGTCGCATACCCCTCAGAGACCAATCTACTTCGACTGGACGCCAGTCCTCGTTCTACAGTGCTATGGGGGAGCATCGGGGCCTGCCCCCATCTAGTGTCACATTTTCAAGCTCATATATGGCTCCTTATTTTCCACTCGAAGGAGTAGAGCCAGATGTGAAAGACCTACCTGAGGTGTCTGGAACTATGCAGCACGACCCATTTGCTGACATAAATCAGCTAAATTTAGACGATATTCGACCAGACCGAGTGGATAAGGACTCTACACATTTCAGTTTGATTGTAGAGCTGCCCACTGGTATCAGTGGCGTCTTCAATCCCAAGGCAGCGTACGCCGTAGCTAGTCTACTCAGCGCCATGCAAGCTATTGATCCTGTGGACCTCTTGGACGAGCTCCAGATCGATTGCATGAACGAAATATTTGATCTGAAAAGGCAAAAATCGCTGACTGGCAAGGTCGTTGATCTGAGTGTGCAAATCTCTGAAATCGGACTGCGCTTTTTCAATTCTTCTACCTCTCCAAGAGCCAGACATATTCATCAAGACATGTTAGACCAATACGACCTCTCAATATCTAGCCTCGCGATCACGTCTCGGTCCGAGACCTCCTCGGTGGAGCCGAAAACCTCAGAAGGTGCCCGAAATTCGTCTGTCATCCATGTTTCTCTCGGAACAGCCGCCCTCTCTGCTAAAGAGAGATACAGCGATATAGATGACCCACAAGCAGCGGTCCATGGTGTACTGGATGACGTTGTGTTCTGGCTCGTACAGAACAATGAAACTTCGGCGAGTGTTGCTTTCAAAGCCTTTGAAATTGCCACTAACAGCAGCAAACTTGAGTATCTTGCTTCTTTAATCCATCGAACAGAGATTCTTAGCACCGAAATTGCCGAGACATTCTCATCTAGACTTAAGCAGCAACGCAATCGTGTTAGATTATTCACGTATCTAGTCGCCACAGCTGGACAACAAGCCCCAGATCCGTTGTTTTTAACAAGACCCTCCTACGTTCTTCGATCTGCTACAGATCACTTGCGAACAAGCGATTCCTGGAAAATCATCACACGACTACATCACATGTATAGCAGCTTACATACTTCTACGCAAAACGATATAACTACCCGCATACTTAGTAATACGGAAATTGTTCCAGATGATGCTGAGCAAAAAGTCCGCGATGGTTTTGACCAATGGAGAAGCTGGGATCTCAATAACATCAATGCTTGTCGTGTAATGGGACGAGTGTATGGATCTACAGCTGCCCTTGGGATCCCAGTAACGAATCCGAACCCTCTGAAGGTATCTTTAAGGACTGAAGATATCCGACTAGTACTTGACCCCGGACCAAAACAGAATGAAATATTATTGGCCGATATAACCGCATGTTTCGAAAGCAAGACATCATTGTCGACGGCAGATATCGACCCACATGCGACAACTCAGAATGTGGAAACGATGATTGTGCAAGTTTTCTGTGCTGATGTGTTGATCAGCCTGAACTGGGAGCTGTGTGAACTTGCGGAAGATATCTTGCAGTTATACCACCAAAGTCCTATCCAATCCAGCCCACCGACCGCCAACCTTCCAATCAAGTCCACCCATGACGCAAAAAAATCAAGACGAAAACTCCACGTTCTGATCGCAACAGATAAAGGGTCAATAAATTTCGATACGATAAATATTCGAGCAACCTCACTTAGTGAAGGGCTCAAGGCCTCCTTCGTGATGGCTGACCAGATAGATGGCGACAGTCAGAGTATCAGCTGTTTATTGCTCGCTGCTGAGGCAGCCACTTCGAGAGTCAAGAGTCATTCGCAGGAATTGTCGATCTTCCAAATGCGAAATCCGACTATTTATGCTTCGCATGAGACGCAGCTCGTCGACGATAATCTTGTCGATATTGTAAAGGTCGCCGCGAATTGCCAGCAGCTTTCTTTTGTTCTAAAGCAAGACATTCTAGCCTTGGTCGAGGTGGTGGACCTCGTCGTTGGAGATGAAGTTCTGCAACTACATCGCCTTACAGAGAGCATTCCAAGTAGGAATCCAAATGCGATGCAAAACTCCACTCCTTCATCCGGAACAAGCACATCCACCAAGCTCAACATCACTTTATTCCTAGATATGTACCAGATCAGCATACCGCTGCTTCAGTCATTGACGTACAATGTTTCCGGAGTTATCGCCCGAGCTTCGGTGGCTGCACAGCTCGGCACTGAAATCATCTTTGACTTCGATGTTAAGGATAATTCACATGATATACAAACCGTGGTAGACAACAAACCGAAAAGCATCTCCCTCCTCCAGCTCCCTCCAACAAATGGCCGTATCACGAGTCACATGTCGGATGAAGAAAACACTGTATCGGTCATCGCTTCTGTCGAACCCATCGAATTGGATGCTGCAGCAGTACACAGCCTCCTAACCGCCCTGAATAGACCCGAAATTTCTAGTGTTGTTAGTGACGTACAAGAAGACGTGAAACTTGTTCAACGTCATGTCGAGGAGGTATTCGGGCCTACCAAGAAAACAAAACAGGCAACGAATCAAAGTTTGGGGACGCCGCTCATATATGATGCCCATTTCACATTAGCAGGGTTTGATATCTTTGCCAATGCACAAGGCCAAGATGGTAAGCAGAACAGTGCGAGACTAGATCTCAACCTGGGCTGCATCCAACTCGTACTAGCGAACCGTCTCGAGCCAGATGGGCCAGTATTGGAATTTCCTGAATTGCGGATGTCTTTGTGCCAGATCATGTTCGAGCTTTCTCGATGGCATAATGGATCTATTCAGCCATGTGGCAATCTTACTTTCGCTGCCCATCTCGCTGCGACTTCAAAAGTCAATGACGGTGGCAATGAAGTCAGATATTTCCATCTCAATAGCGATGGCCTAGAGATCAACTTGTTTGCCGACACGGCGTCGTCAGTTGTGGATGTGGTGGGACACCTTCAAGACAAAATCAAAGATCTTGACCTATCAAGAGAGAAGAAGTATCTCCGCAAATTACGTAAGTCGAAGCCACGGATAGCCATTAACGAGGAGCACGACAAGCCGGAAGGCAGTATATCTGGCTCTTCTGTCATGTTTGCTTCTATGTACTCTTTAGAGCTACTCAACATCCATGTGAGTTGGCTGGTGGGAACGTACGAGGCCAATCAGTCGAGCAATGCAGAGAAGGAGAACCTTGTGCTCTCTTTGAAGCGTATCGATCTTTCTACAAGAAAAGAAAACGCTGCAAGGTTGACCATCGAAGATCTTCAATTGCAGATGGTTCCAACCTCTCAGGATAAGACTCAAAGGTCTCTAAATTCGGCGTTACTGCCTGAAGTCATATTTAACGTCGGCTTTGTATCTACGGTAGACGCTCGTCGGCTTGCCTTTCAAGCAGCTGGAAAGTCGCTCGATCTCCGTCTCACATCGCAATTCATGATACCTGCATCTGCTTTACAGAAATCTATAGCTTCTGCGTCTGAAAAGCTTCGTGCTGCGTCGGCGACATGGAGCACAACTGCGCCTGGGCCAACGACTGAAACGGCTCGTCGCCAGCCATTTTTCGGGAAGAAGCGAATGGAATCTCTGCTCGTGGATGCGGACTTTGCTGGGGCGGTAGTCTACCTATCGGGTAAAAAGCTGTCAGACGGTGGCAATAGCATTGCCGGGATCAAGCAGAGCAGAGCTCCTCAGGCCGGAAAATACGGTCAATTCACACATACGGATGCGAGCAGTAACACAGTGCTAAGAGCTCCTGGCCTTGCTTGGAAGATTGAGTACAAGGACAGCGGCTTGGATGATCCGTCACTAAACGCCGAAGTCAAAGTCGATGCATCAACTAATATTCTGTATCCATCGGTGGTCCCCCTGATCATGGAAATTTCATCCACTGTCAAGGAAGTTGTTAGTGATGATGGTGACAAGAAGCTTTTGCAACCAAAATCATCGCCACAGAAGTTCATGAGTGTTGACGAAGACAATATCCTGACTGCTGATCCTAGCGCGGTACTGGGAAGGACGAGGCTTAATCTCGGCCTACGAATCTGTCGGCAAGAATTCAGTCTCAGTTGTCAACCTATTGCACGAGTAGCAGCAACAGCCCGCTTCGATGACATCTATATCACCATTAATACTGTACGTTCCACGGAGCATGGTCACTTCTTTGCTGCTTCTGCGGCTTTCACTAGGCTCCAAGCTTCTGTGCAACATGTCTATTCCCGGGAGTCGACTGGAAGCTTTGATGTCGAGTCAGTATTCCTCTCATTGATGAACAGCAAGCATGTTAGTGGGACAAGCGGGCTCTCTGCAATCTTGAAGATTAGTCCAATGAAAGTCCTTGTGAACGCGAAACAATTACAAGACTTTCTGCTCTTTAGAGAAATCTGGGTACCACGCCAAAATTCGCCAACTCCTGCCCCCTCCAGTTCTACCGTCCAGTCCCAGACCTTCCTTGTTCAAAGATACCAACAAGTCGCAGCCACGGGTGCTTTCCCTTGGAACGCGACTGTTTCAATTGAAGAGCTAGACGTGCAATTGGACCTAGGTCAGGCTATCGGGAAATCTGCCTTTATGATCTCCAATTTCTGGATCTCCTCCAAGAAAAACTCGGATTGGGAGCAGAATCTCTGTCTAGGCTTCGACAGAATTGGAATCGACAGCACTGGAAGGATGAGTGGTTTCGTTGCTCTGCAGGATTTCAAAGTGCGAACCTCGATACAATGGCCTGCTCGTGAGATGGCATTGAACCAGACACCCCTCGTCCAGGGATCTATGGGATTTAGCCAGCTGCGAGTGAAAGCTGCCTTCGACTATCAAGCATTTCTGGTCGCTGACATTACCTCATTCAAGTTTCTCATGTATAATGTCCGAAATGCGTCACATGCCAAGGGTGACCGACTTGTGGCCATTCTTGATGGAGAAGCCGTGCAGGTTTTCTGCACAACGACAAGTGCTTCACAAAGCCTTGCACTCTATCAAGCATTCCAAAGATTAGTGCAGGAGAAAAGAACGAACTATGAAGCGTCCCTATCCGAAATTGAACGATACATGCAACGAAAGTCTGTCGTACAACCAGTTTCTTCGCTGCCAAAGACTTCTCTGAGCACAGAGCAGGAAGATAAAATAGCAAATTCGCCAATAACATTGCACACGGACGTCATTGTCACCCTCAAAGCTGTTAATATGGGAGCATTCCCAAATACTTTCTCAGATCACCAGGTCTTTAAACTCGAGGCTCTCAACGCGCAAGCCAGGTTCGCAGTTACGATGGACAAAGGTAAGATTCACAGTATCCTTGGTCTCACTCTTGGTCAACTTCGCATCGGTCTAGCCGGAGTTAAAAAGACGGAAATACCTAAATCCGTTGGGGAGATCTCTGTCGAGGACGTTGTCAGCAGCGCCACTGGATCTCGTGGAGGAACAATTCTGAAAGTGCCCAAGGTTGAAGCTACGATGCAAACCTGGCAAGTTCCAAACACGAACCATATTGACTACATCTTCAAGAGCTCTTTCGAGGGCAAAGTAGAGGTTGGTTGGAATTACTCTCGAATCGGTTATATCAGGGGTATGTGGGCTGCACACTCCAAAGCACTTGCTCAGAGGCTGGGTAAGCCGCTGCCACCTTCGGCAGTCAGAATCACTGGTGTTCCGGACGAGGATAGTGCGGAAAGGAAAGAAGGCGAGCAGCAAAAAATCACAGCAGAGGTCAACGTACCGCAGTCAAAGTATGATTACACCGCCCTTGAGCCGCCTATCATCGAGACGCCACAGTTGAGGGATATGGGAGAGGCAACGCCACCGTAAGTTTGTGCCGATAATATGCTATCGCCTTGAAGCTGACTTGATTAGGC
This sequence comes from Mollisiaceae sp. DMI_Dod_QoI, assembly GCA_009613015.1. Classification (NCBI taxonomy): domain Eukaryota; kingdom Fungi; phylum Ascomycota; class Leotiomycetes; order Helotiales; family Mollisiaceae; species Mollisiaceae sp. DMI_Dod_QoI. The sequence goes on from VXCB01000049.1 coordinate 210,865, forward strand.
TGGAATGGATTGGACTTCATCGAGACCGGCTACCCAATCTCACACATCAAATTGTCATTGTGACATTGCTAGAACTTGCGAGCGAAGTTGAAGATGCTTATGGGAGGATTTTGGGGTCATCTTGATTCTTCCCCCATTGGCTGGCTGTACAGCATTTATAATTTGCCAGGTGTCTGGCGCGCATAGCATAGCGGTGGAGTTTACGGCGTTGACATTTGCACTATATGGTGGGGAACATTGATGCAAGGGCAGATACCCCTGTTAGAGAAGTGGGGCTAGAGTTGATAAGTTTTGTGCTATTATCATTTGAGCAATCAATAAATAAGTACTCGGTCCCAGTTCTGAAACATTCTAGGGATGCTGATGAACATTTGATTCAGTTAGCGTCCCTTCACATACTCTTGCCTCTGAAAGAGAAAACGCGAGATCAAGGGTTCATTTGTTAAAAAAAGCCTCACTATTTAACTATCAATTTTTGTATTTTTGAATTGGATTATGTCACAGGCGAGAGAAAATTTAGAAAACGTCAATGTATCAATAAATAAAACTAGCGCGTAAACAGCTACGCTCTACGGTCCAAGTGGTGTAGCGGTTGCGGGCAAGGATACATATGCACTCCAGTAAAACTGTGCAGATATGGTACAGCGTAAAGGGTAACGATCAGGATATTTTAAATTTGATATAGGCACCGCCTCGGCATCTAATGAGAAGACAGAAGTACTTCGTATGCACCCACCGAGACGTTGGATTGATCCGTCGAGCTTAGTTTCGATCTCGGATTAGAAGTTACTAAGGCAGGAAGCGGTTTAGAAATCCGAGTTTATCTATACTCTGTTTTATGATGTCTACTATGTACTACCAGCAAGATAAAGAAAGCTGCAAACCACGCAAGGAATTGCTCATAGTTTATAATAAACTAGCCAACTCTCAAAACGGGGAAAGCCCTTCAGCTATTAGATCTTGCTCATCGCCGGGCCCAGGTTCATCCCAGGCTCGGGAAGCATGCGTATCATGACAGTCCGGGAGCCCATGCAGTCATTCCCATGGTGTTTGTTCATGGTACAGTACAGTAATACAGTACAAAGGTGATCTCTTGTCTGGTTCAACTGTGCTTACCCGCTTTGTTCATTCACCGGGCAGACTGTACTCATCCTACCCATCCAGTAGCATGGCAGAGTCATGGTCTGACTCTTCGGCGGCGATGGGGTGATAGATGATAGATGAGGCGAACGTTTGAGGGTAAAGCCCTCCCGGAACGGCCTATATTATATTTAGGGCGTGAATCTAGTGCGATTTTCCCCTCCCTTAAGCGAAGGCGTCCGTGTCGACTACCGTATTAACCCCACCACCAAAAACCTTTCTCGACCACTTTACCCTCCGCTACTTTCCCTTTCGAACTCCTCCACCTCCTTCATCGAAAGCATCCCGACTTTCGCTGCGAGCTCTATCTTCCTGTCGAGGTTCAACCAAGACAGTCTCAGGTAGATCTTCCGACTCAGGTGGCTATTTACCCCACTATCGAGTCTCAATATCTTGCGCTCTCGCGCCATTCTACAAAAACCTTCAATTAATCAGCTTTTCGAAGCAACACCGCCACCATGGTCAAGTAAGTAGAATTCCATCCTCAGATCTATCCAGATACGTAAATGTTACCTGCGACGAGTTCCTGCTGTCCTCAGCGAAGTCCAGCTGGTTTATGGTCCAGCTGTCGGAGTTAAGGTCATGTCAAGATTGCTAACGTTTGTGTGCAATGCAGCTTCACTATCGAAGAGGTCCGCGCCTTGATGGACAAGCCTACGAACGTTCGTAACATGTCCGTCATTGCTCACGTCGACCACGGAAAGTCAACCTTGACCGATTCCCTCCTTTCGAAGGCTGGTATTATCTCCGCCGCAAAGGCCGGTGATGCGCGAGCCACCGATACTCGTGCCGACGAACAAGAACGTGGTATTACCATTAAGTCGACGGCTATCTCCTTGTACGGCAACCTCACAGATGACGAGGATCTGAAGGATATCGTTGGCCAAAAGACCGACGGCCGTGATTTCTTGATCAACTTGATCGATTCACCCGGTCACGTCGATTTCTCTTCTGAAGTCACAGCTGCCCTCCGTGTCACTGATGGTGCTTTGGTCGTCGTCGACACCATCGAAGGTGTGTGCGTGCAGACCGAGACCGTGCTCCGACAAGCTCTTGGTGAGCGTATCAAGCCCGTTGTTATCATCAACAAGGTCGACCGTGCTCTTCTCGAGCTGCAAGTCTCAAAGGAGGATCTGTACCAATCCTTCTCGAGAACCATCGAGTCCGTCAACGTTGTTATTTCGACCTACTTTGACAAGACTCTCGGTGATGTTCAAGTCTATCCGTACAAGGGCACTGTTGCCTTTGGTTCGGGTCTCCACGGCTGGGCTTTCACCGTCCGACAATTCGCCCAAAGATATGCAAAGAAGTTTGGTGTTGACAGAAATAAGATGATGGAGCGTCTTTGGGTAAGCATCTTTGCAAGAAAGACAGAACATACACCTGCTAATAACTATCCAGGGCGACAACTACTTCAACCCACACACCAAGAAGTGGACTAACAAGGGCACTCACGAGGGCAAGCAACTCGAGCGTGCCTTCAACCAGTTTATCCTTGACCCCATCTTCAGAATCTTCGCTGCTGTGATGAATTTCAAGAAGGATGAGATCCCAACTCTTCTCGAGAAGCTTAACATCAAGCTCGCTCCCGAGGACAAGGAGAAGGAGGGCAAGCAACTGCTCAAGGTCGTCATGCGAACTTTCCTTCCAGCCGCCGACGCTCTTTTGGAGATGATGATTCTTCACTTGCCATCGCCAGTTACTGCCCAGAAGTACCGTGCTGAGACCCTTTACGAAGGCCCCCCCGACGATGAGGCATGCATTGGTATCCGAGACTGTGACCCTAAGGCTCCTCTTATGTTGTACGTCTCGAAGATGGTGCCCACCTCTGACAAGGGTCGTTTCTATGCCTTTGGTCGTGTCTTCGCCGGTACTGTTCGATCTGGTCTCAAAGTCCGAATCCAGGGTCCCAACTACACCCCCGGCAAGAAGGACGATCTTTTCATCAAGGCCATCCAACGTACGGTTCTCATGATGGGTGGAAAGGTTGACCCCATCGATGATGTCCCAGCTGGTAACATTCTTGGTTTGGTTGGTATCGATCAGTTTTTGTTGAAGTCTGGTACCCTCACCACCAGTGAGACCGCACACAACTTGAAGGTCATGAAGTTCTCCGTCTCTCCCGTCGTGCAGCGTTCAGTCGAAGTCAAGAACGCTCAAGATCTCCCGAAGTTGGTCGAAGGTCTCAAGCGTCTCTCGAAATCCGATCCTTGCGTTTTGACCTTTATCTCTCCGTCTGGTGAGCACGTTGTCGCTGGTGCTGGCGAGTTGCACTTGGAAATTTGCTTGAAGGATCTCGAAGAGGATCACGCAGGTGTCCCACTCCGTATTGCCGACCCTGTCGTTCAATACCGTGAAACTGTCACCGGCAAGTCAAGTATTACTGCCTTGTCCAAGTCGCCCAACAAGCACAACCGTCTTTACATGATTGCCGAGCCCCTTGATGAGGAGGTGTCTAAGGAAATCGAGGCTGGCAGAATTAGCCCTCGCGACGATTTCAAGTCTCGTGCCCGTGTCTTGGCTGATGACTTCGGCTGGGATGTCACTGATGCCCGTAAGATTTGGTGTTTCGGTCCAGATACTAGCGGTGCCAACTTGTTGGTTGATCAGACTAAGGCTGTTCAGTACCTCAATGAAATTAAGGACTCCGTCGTCTCCGGTTTCCAATGGGCCACCAGAGAAGGGCCAGTCGCTGAGGAGCCAATGCGATCCTGCCGATTCAACATTATGGATGTCACTCTTCACGCTGATGCCATTCACCGCGGTGGTGGACAACTTATTCCAACAGCTCGTCGTGTCCTATACGCCGCTGCTCTTCTTGCTGAGCCAGGTCTCCTTGAGCCAGTCTTCTTGGTCGAGATTCAAGTCCCCGAGACCGCTATGGGTGGTGTCTATGGTGTCCTTACCCGCCGTAGAGGTCACGTCTTCAACGAAGAGCAACGTCCAGGAACCCCTCTCTTCACCATCAAGGCCTACCTTCCTGTCATGGAGTCTTTTGGCTTCAATGCTGATCTCCGCTCCCACACCTCTGGCCAAGCTTTCCCACAGTCCGTTTTCGATCATTGGCAGATTCTTCCGGGTGGCTCACCTATTGACGGAACCTCGAAGGTTGGCCAAGTCGTCCAGGAGATGCGTAAGAGAAAGGGTATTAAAGTTGAGGTGCCAGGTGTGGAGAACGTAAGTTTTGATGATCCTATAGAACTCATTTACCGTTATACTAATTTCTACTAGTACTATGATAAGCTATAGATGCATCCTATCTTCGTTGATAGATTCCCTCGTCAACTGTCTACAGTGTGCGCGCATCTACACAGCAGAAGACTATCAGAAGCACTTGCACATGACACGAACATCATGAGAAAAGCGCAGTCACGACATTGGGGGTTGGTCTATGGTCAGCTTAGACCAAAAAACAATAAAGCTTGATGCGAGCGTGATAAATCTCCGTACTCTTTCCATTTTTTGCTGTTACTCCTCGGCATTTCGAGTTTCCATGTATGTAGCTGCATGAGAAACGAAATTCATCTAGAACAACATTTGCTACTTACCTCCGGTGATTATTACTACTATATCTTACGTGTGCCATACGGTAGTGACGACTTGCATTCTTGATTTTCCATGCAACAAGCCCCTCCAAATGTCTCATCGTCAGACCAAAAATTTGCGATGACATAAAAGTAACGAGGTATTGTTGACGAGCCAAATTATACATTTTTATTGTATGGCACATCTCGTTCCAGACACATCGAGAATAAGCCCCAAGTCGAAAACTACACTCAGAACTCCATGTGTGCTTTTTTATGCCGATGGAGTAACATTCGCAACAAGCAAGTGTGCCTGAACTGAATAGATTGGTCCGCGAGCACGTTTGCTATGTTGTATGCCATGCATTAACAGTCCGATGGTTCAAATCTTAAAATAGCAAAGCTAATAGACTCCATGCCTCCAGTGGGAAGCAAAAAAAAAAAGAGATAGACAACCCTGCCCGCAATGCAATAATAGCCTGCCCCCAAATCTCTCGACGCCCAGCCACGGCGAATCATATGCAACCCAAATTCAAGACCCTTCGCGAACGCCACGAGCGACTTCGATGTCCTGTGATACCACGCGGATTTAGTCGCTGTTCTCAATGCTATCACACTTAGCCGCGGCAGCAAATCCACCATCCTTCAGTCCTCAACAGCAACCTCTGTTGGATCCACGCTAGCGCTTCCCAGCTCGTTCTTTCCTTCCTCGGATTTCTTTTCTCCATGGATTCGGCTTCGACTCCTCGTTCGCTGCCTCCGTCTTGGCTTTGGCGTGCTCTTCCTCTCGCCCTGTTGCCCCAAACTTCGACTTCGGCTAGGACTTTGACTTCTCCTCTTCTTGTCCACCCTGCTCGCCACCTCTAGATACTTCTTTGCGTACTTCTTTCCCGGGGACTTTCGTCCCGGTGACCTAGAGCGGGTTCGTTCTTCAAGTGCGTCGGAGGATTGGATGCTTGCGGAGAGAGAGCGACGCCGGCCTCGACCTCGAAGGGTAGTACTGCCAGTGGTAGAAGTATGGTCACCGGATGAGCGGCGGCGTTTGCGGCCTCGTTGGACTTCCTCATCGGGGATCTCGAGAAGGTGAGATTGTGCATGTGGGTGTAGCTTGGTTGGGCTGGTGATTGATGCCATGTTGGTGGATTCTATCTCTTAGATTCTCGAGACAAGAGAGGACCTCCCAGAGTACTGCCTTGAGTTGTTTTTGGATTGCCGTCTGAGCTTGTCGGGTGGTCGTAGATATCCAGGTGAAATTGAAGGTGGCGAAGATTCACTTCAGGTTGTCAGACTATCAAGTTGCTATAGAGTGAGTCAGTTTTTGATACACAACAGAAAACGCAGGTGTCAAAATAGTGTACCAAAGCAAGAAATGAAAGGTCCGAAAGCGCTATATAGGTACTCAATTCGGATTTTCAAGACAATTTGCGGCAAATGTTGCGTTCATCTGGCGCCGAAAGTCTGGGCGTGACAGTGTGACTCGTGACTCTTGTGACCAGACTACCTAGGCCCTTTGTAATCACAAACACGACTCTCTGGGCGCCGAATGATCCGTATGGGTTCATCATATAAGATGAATGGATCTCATTGTTCGTGTTTCAACGTCAAGACACTTGTCAATTACCCCTCGGTTGGTCTTGTGCTGCAGTCTTGGCTGAACAAGATCGAAATGCGGGGAGAAGCTGGGGAGGTCAAGTGCGACCTAAGCATGAATATCAATATCACCATAGCACGAAGTAACTCACCATCAGAGTATTTTTTCTTCCTAGAAACACGAAAATCTCGTCGATGCATCAATTATTCAAACCTTCCCACGAAGAAAAAAGCACAAACGGTCTTTGAGGTTGCTGACGTACGTTTTGCCATGGATTGTCCCTGATCGGAACGATGTCTCAGTTTCGCCAAGCGAAAATGTTCTGAAGATCACGAAGAGCTCTCGTGCAATCAGCACCCGAACACGTAATTGAGCTCCTTATCTACAAGCTTCTGCTTCCACCACTACTCGGAGCTTCTCCAATACACAGAGATGATAACAAGGCCAATAGTGCGGGCTTCACGGCTCTGCACCCGTTGCTATGCTACCGGAACCACAACCACACCTCCCATGCTCTTGAAGATCAGGCAAGCTCCATTCTCCTTCCCTCCCATCCCGATTCACTTATCAATCATGTCCCGGCTACTAATCGTCCTCCGCGCGGCAGGAAAGACATGAAGGCCGCCATGCAAAATAAAGACTCCAACCGCCTCTCCGTCCTCCGCGGCCTCCTCTCGCAAACCCTCAACGCATCTAAAACCTCCAATCCCATCAACACGGATATGCAGATGCTCGCGCTCCTCCGCAAATCTGCAAATGCGTCCAAGGCTGCGAGTGAGGAGTTCAAGAGTGCGGGCAGGCAGGATCTAGCGGATAAAGAGGATTTGCAGGTTAGGATCATGGAGGAGTATGCAGGGGATGTGGAGGTCTTGGGGGAGCAGGAGATTAGAGATGCCGTGGGAAAGGTGGTGGAGGGGCTGAGGAGTGAGGGGAGTAAGTTGGCTATGGGGGATGTGTTGAAGCGGGTTTTTGGACCGGAGGTGTTAGGGGAGAAGCCGGTTGAGAAGGGGGATGTGGCTAGGATTGTGAAGGAAATGTTGGCGAAAGCGTAGGGTGTTGGGCGAAGCGAGTGTATCACTTGTAGTATACGGCATTGGGAGGCGTTCGGAAGATCTCCCCTTGGATATGGTGCTTCTGCTTACTTGGAAGCTAGAGGTCTTCATTGTGCATGATGATTCCCTCCGCAAAAGTTATAGCTGTAAAATATTGATAGGCTGAGTAGTAGCTAGGATTCATTCTATGATCTGCCAAGTTCGGATAAACAATTGAGTTGTGGAGGTAGATGGAAAGCTCTCTATATTCGATAAGCTCCTCGACCATTGTCGAATTCTTCCCCTAGTCCAGGCCACCCCAGTCCCAACATTCCATTGTCATGTTTGATCTTCCAACACTGCTGAGGCGGTCTACACTCGTATTGAGTTTCGGTCTCCCATCTTGCCGCAAAGGGTGTGTTGTATCCTTATATAATTAAACGGACGCGTGTAACTTCCTGCTTGAGCAAATGCTAGAAAACCAGCAAAATTACAGACGAGAAGGGTCACAGTCTGCAGTGATTCTTGAAGTATGAGAAAAACAACTCGAAGCATAACCCGCGTATATGCTATTGATGTGACTGGAAATGATAAACATATTCTCAAGTTGGCATTCTAGTTGAGTATACATATTTAGTTGAGAGCCAACGTCGACTGAGGTTACAAGAATTGTAAAAGAAATCAAGTCACTATATAATATCAGCTGAATCCCCAGTATCACAGAATGGATGTTGATATAAAAGTCACCTTCAAACAATCTTCTGACATTTTGTAAAGATCGGGCATTGAATAGGTCATTAAGAATAAGATAATGTGCCTTTTGATCTTAGTTACTAACGAGATTGTAGTATTGAACCTTTTTGGGGAGGGACATTCGTATCGATTGGATGCCTGTGAAATTTGTGGGGAATACATCAAGTACTTGGTTGTCTCTTCTAAGGCTCGACATCGAACGGCTTCGTCCGAATTAGGAGGGTAATTCTTGCGAGCAACCACTCTCAACGTGCTCCGGATTATACAAACATGGTGTTTATCTATGTGAAGGAAACCCAAAGGACGACTTCGTCAATCGAGATGTGAAGGATAAGACAAATTCTTTCAAATAGTTCGCGAATCGGTCCGCTGTGCTAGCAACGGAGATGCTGTCTCTCGAGACAGAAACATCAAGAATTAATTTTCCTAAGCCCTGAAGGGACATCCGAGGTAGCTCCGGAGGCTGGTAGATGAGGAGGCTCTGCAGAAGATGTACCAATAGAGCTTTGGGAATTCCGAAGGGCTATGGCCTCGGGAAACAAATCTATTCGCACATGTGGGTCCTTTGAGCTCAGATATACGTCCTGTCCCTTAAGACCATGGATGACCCGCCCTTGCACATTTATGCATTGGAATTTGGTGAGTGACTTTCGACATGCACTAGCACGGAGGACCAACCTGTTAATCGCACGAATCAATAAAACTCTAATCTCATGGATCCTTGTATTATATCAGCATATATGTGGATATGTGGATATGTGGAATTAGAGAGTGCTATTTAAGTGCGTTGTGAAGAATGGAAAGGATGGCTCACAGATGTTCTCTCACGGAGAGGAAATATCGAGCGTGGTGCCGAGTGTTACCTAGTTAGACAGAGTGGCAGCTCAGTGCCGTTACTTCTTAGGCGAACCTTATTAGCTTCAAGGAGACGATGCCCTAAAACAAATGGGAATGGGAATGGGAATATGGTATTCCCATCGGGCTGGCGTTATGCACCATCGAGAATATGAGGCGTTGAGCTGTGGATGTGGATGTGGATGTGGATTCCAGCGGTCTAATCGGCAGTGGTCAGTGGTCAGTGGTCAGTGGTCAGTGGTAACGAGTAAGGGGGGCTTCTAAGGTGAAGGAAGCAAGGCCAAGGCCGAGGCTGGGACGCTGGGACGCTGGGACGCTGGGACGCTGGGACGCTGGAGCCAGGCTGGTGGTCCCTCTTCCCTCCCTGGACCGCGACTGACAAGTGACAAGTGACAGACAGCAGCTGGAGCTAACGAGGGACACTTCCACTCCACTCCTCCCTCTCCCCTCCCACCTATACCACCTCCCACCTCCCACCATTCCCACTCCCACTCCCCCTTTCCCACTCCCCCTTTCCCATTCCCCCTTTCCCATTCCCCCTTTCCCTCCCACCTCCCTCGCACCGGGCCGTCTTCACTCCCAGAAACATCACCACCACCACCACCACCTGCGCAACCTCCACCTCCGAAGACCTGCACCGGTGCGACGGGCTCCTCGCTCGCGCTGCATCACCCAGTGCCATCCACCATCCACCATCCCACCATCCCACCATTCCACCCACTCACGGGTCATCCGTGCAACGCCGCGTTGCGCAAGCTGCATCCAAGGGCCGCATCCAAAGCGCCAGCGTCGATCCACGCTCCTCACTCGCCGCACTCGCTCCCATCCTCGCCGGTGGAGAGTGTCAATCTTCAGATCGCAGCTCATGAGTAACCGCTTTCCATATTTATCCTCATGCTCGACGGGAAAAGAAAAGACAAAAGACGGCCTCCAGTACGTTCGATTCTTTCCTCCTCGTGGTTGCAAACTATCCGAGGGTTTTAAGAAGGTAGGTAATGTATTCTCATCCAGATCGATCAGTATGCTGCTCTTTCTTTCCCAGATACTTGAATCAGAGGATCGACGCCGCGTTGAGGGGAGGTGCTGAGCACGGCACGGCACCTGATGAGCTGATGAGCCTCTCCGCTGGGCGGACATGAGAACAGTAACGTTTCGTACCTTGGTACCTATTCATATTTATAGTATTGGCATTGAGGCGTTTGTCGAAGTCGACAAGAACTCCTCTCCTTCATTCGTTCGTCCGTTCGTCGCTGGTGTTTCCTCCTCACACCATCGACCGGAGCTCGATGGGAGGTGGCCTATCCCCGAGCACTACCGCGCTCGAGCTGGTTAGGTTCATTGGGCGACTGGATTGCGGTTCCGCCTGCGTTTTCAAACGTTGCCTGACTTCTGACCTGCTTGCCACTCGCACTTTAGAGCATTAATCTGATTCGACATAGGTAACGGACATCTCTCATATCGGCACGGTTAGCTGCCATATGTCGCTCAACCGTACATTCAGCCCAACCCAAGGCCTTAACCCGTCCAAGCTTCCAAGGCCGGGCGGGTTCGAGTCTCGTGCGCACCGCGAGACGTGCTCTCTTGTCCATCGCCTCTTGTTGACTTATTATTAGCTTGCCCTTGATCCCTAGCTTGTGGTCAAGATATTAGTTATCCTCTCGCCAGGCGGCTATCCCGTTCTCTTCAGTCACGGTTCAAGACAGATATCGCATCAACATCGGCTCTTACAAATGCCTCGTAATTGCAAAAGATAGCTCGACAGAGGCCCCCTTCTCTCCACAATTGTAGCCTCTTCCTCCCAGTTGGCCGCAACCGCAAGTCATTAACCATACATTCGTAGTCCGGCTTGCGAAACAAGAGCTCGCAGTTGCTAGCACGACTTATAACTCTCAGCACAGCGAGCGGCCCATCCCAGAGGTCTAGAGCTTCCCAGGATCCACCATTTGGCCACTTAAGATTCCACGTGCTGTCACAGGATGAGAGATCTATCTACTTTTCATTGAAGCATGAGATAGTATTCGTGATCGGCGAGCATGGATCAGCTAGAGGTTTCTGAAGAACCACCTACGGGCAACACTTTGAAAGAGAGGCAGACGACTGAAACTAGTGTTGACCCACCCCCCAAAAAGCCGGGATCAAAAGCACAAGGCAGGAAGCGGACTAAGACGGGGTGCCTAAGTGAGCTTGTGCTGTGAATTCATCGTGTGGCCATTATATGCTGACATTTCGTTCCTTCAACCAGCTTGCCGGAAACGTCGAATAAAGTGCGGCGAAGAGCGGCCAACATGTCAAAACTGCACCAAATCAAAGCGCCAATGCGAGGGCTACAATCAGAGAGTAGTGTTCAAAGACCCTCTGAACACATACCGGCCGTCATTATCAACATCGCATGCCTCATTTTCAGGTAGCGCCTCAAGCATACCAAATGCCCGGCGGGGAGAGTCATTCTCTTCAACGGGCGCAGGGCATAAGACGACGCCAATCGCTCCGAAACCTCCCAGTACCTTCGTGCCCCACTCAAATACGTTCGATTCCAGCTCAATCTCCCCGTTACCAGTGGTGACTTCTCCCGATAATGAGCGCAGAGTCTATAACTTTCCCGACAGTGTGCCATCCCAATCATCAAATCAGAACGCGCCTCCTCCGTTGCCACACTCTGCTCAAGGTCGAGCCCCTAGACCTTACGTAGACACCAAGAATCAGTCACAGAAACAGGGATCCAGGACGAATCCCCCACATGCTGGGCAAATATCTCATTATGATTTCAACTCTCTGACTCAAGCAGAGGGGAAGAAGCCCCTTATAAACCCGCCAGGGCGGTTTGATGAGTCTCGGCGTGGGTCCAAATCATCAACCCAGGATCTCCCGAGAAAGTTCTCAGCACCGGCAGGTTCCTATCAGTCCTCTGCCAGTTCTGCTTGGAATCCTTCCAGTGCCAGCACGGTTTCAAGCAATCCTTTCACGCCCTCAGTATCTAGTGCCACTACTTTGCAGTCTGCTCTGGATAGTGCGGAATCATTTGGTAGATTTGAACAAGGCACCACAAGTGATGGGAATGGCCCCATATACCAGCCCCCACTGCCCATCGGCACGTATGCTCCTCAGGTCGAATGGAATATTAGCCAACCGGGGCCCCTAGACCGATATGACACGATGGAGGAAGACGATGATCCATTTGACATCTCAGATGACAACGTTGAAATGGGAGAGAATAGCGAGTCTGGAGTATGGGAAGAAGTTGCACAGGATGACCATCTCAAAAATAATGACCTGGGGATTGTTGTTGCCCTTCAAGCTAACCAGGATAACCATGGCTTGAGTATCCGCTCATTCACATCTTTCATCGATCGGCCAAACATGCTGGCCACCTATGTACCGTCCTCGCAGTCGACTCCTTTGCGCGATCCAATGACCGCGAGAATATTTTGTCACTTCGTCAACGTCACAGCTCCATCCATCTCTATGTTCGAGAGGCATCCCGCAAACCCATCGCTGATTTTTCAGGGTGAACCGGTCCCTAAAGCACAGCAGCATATATGGACCTGTACGTTCTACGGAAACCCTTCCATGTTCATGCACTTACTCTTTATGTAGATACTTTTCCTACACTTGCACTTCAAAATCCAGGTTTATTGCACGCAATGCTTGCGATTGCAAGTTTGCACATCGCAAAACTTCAAAATGGACCAATTACTGCCTCTTTTAAACACTATGCGCTTAGTCTTCGCCGAGTTGCGAAAAGTGTCAGCCTTCCAACCAGACGAGGGCACCCTGCTACGCTAGCGGCTGCACTACTACTCGCATTCTATGAATGTTGGTCGGCAGACCACCAGAAATGGACCAACCACCTACTTGGCGCGAGACAACTAGTGAGAGAAATCGGTTTCGCTGAAATGACGAGATATATCAAGAGAAGGACGGCAGAGGATCGACGGCAAAAAAATCAACTCGGTCGCCATGGCGAAGAGATTCGCTTTCCGCCACATGTAGACGAAGTAGACGAGACCCTCATCAGTATACTGATGGGCAATAAGGTTCGTTATGACCAATTTGGCCACATCATGGACGACGATGTTTTAGAACATGACCAGTATAAAGAATACACAAAAAGGGATCTAGAGATATATGAGACACAGCGTGACTTGTTCTGGTGGTATTGTAAGCAGGACACATACCAGAGCATTCTTGGGGGCGGGCGGCTATTGTAAGTCTACGCTTGATGTACGACGAATCTAAACTAATGAAAACCAGTATGGACTATTCGTTATGGAGCCATTGCCCTCCGAGAGCGCCGATTGGCCGCCTAAATTCTATGTAAGAGAACTCCATTATTTCTAGAACTGTCACTGATACCGGATAGATACGGGACCTTTGACCACTTAATCCTCTTAATGGGTAGGATGGCAAACTTTGCCGCCAAGGACGTTAAAAGAAAGCAATTTGCGATGAAGATGAACGGAGGTCGTTGGCAGCCACCCGATTCGATACGAATACCACCACAAGCTAGCCAATCTCTTCCAAACCATGGCTTACCTCAAACACCAAAGCAGCCTGCGGTTCCAGGATTCAGTGGCATGGTTCCTGATGTCAAGGATGCAACTCTCCCAATGGGCTTCGATACATCAAGGGATACCTCTCCTCAAAGCAGCACGCAGAGCGACGACATTGATTTCCAAGCACAAACAGAGGAAGCGGAAGAGGAGTGGCAAGATATTCGCAATGCTTTTACTGTGCTTGAAAATCACCTTGGAGAGGACTTCCAAGCACTAGGTCCTGAATTTTCAGCACCTATACAGACGCCGTTCGGGCCTGCACTCCAGTATCGAACTTTTGGAATTGCTGGTATTTGGATGAACTACTATATGGCGTTGATAGCCTGTCATCGTGCACATCCATCGATGCCTCCAGCGGCGATGATGGCGGCTGGGATTGCAGCCCGCCAGACAGCATTCTTTGCAAACCAGATTGGTCGTATCACTGCCGGGATCGCTCCCGATTGTAGCATGACTGCCCAGGTCAACCCTAGTCTCGGGGCAGCTCTCATGGAATCCTGCACGTGCTTATTCGTGGCTGGTGTGCAGGTAAGTGTTACCCTCAATGATATCAGCCTTACTCGCGCTAAGCATCGTGAATAGTATCAAGATGCAGAGCAACGTTCTTGGACGGTCTGCAGACTTCGCGATATTGCGCGTTTGACAGGATTCCAATCGGCACTAGCGGTTGCGTCGGGATGTGAGACCTCTTGGGTAAAGGCATATGAGCTTGGTAAAGGCCCCCCATACACCCGAACCAAAGAGGAGCGGGTTGTTCCGAGCATCTGGTCCAATTCGAGACGAATCGATAGAGCTTTCGACGGGAAGAGCAGCGCGGAAAGACGTCTCGTGATCGAAAGGACTGATCGGGTACATTACGCCATGGGCATACTAAGCCTTGAGGAGGATTTTGAGGAATTGGATATGGACACGAACCCAAGGACATAAAAAAGGCTTAAAGTATTGAGCTGGGAAGTAAAGGTTCAGTGGAATGCATGGATTTGACTTTACGAAACGATGGCGGTGAAGGTTCGTAACTCAACGAATGTTGAAACGGTTAATGACGTGAATGCCAATATTGTCTTATGACACCTTTATTTTGCCTCGTAACTCCGTTAATCTGCCATGCCATGCATCTGTAATACAAGTTGTGCACTCAGTTCGCAGGTAATCTCTCCACAACAGCAGCCATCTCCTCGTCTGTGTAGATCCTGAACCCTCTTTCCTTCGTGACGCTCGCCAGTTGGACGTTCTTCGAATCGAGCTTCTCTTCCATCACTTGCTTCAGTGTCTTCAGAACCAGAGTCTCGGCTTCCTCAATTGTCAACGACTGTAATATGTGTTAGGTATAATCCGCATAGCCTCTCTTCTTCGACTCGTACCTTATGAAACTCGTTCTGTAATTCGGCTTGTGCACCCTCTGATCCCGACCCAATAGCCTTTGCATCATATCTGTAGAAAGTCCCACTAGGCTCTGCATGGTAAAGTTGTGGTCCATCTTCATCATAACCAGCGATCAAAAGTGCAACACCGAATGGTCTGCTCATAATGCTCTCCTCGCCATCTGCACCCTCTCCAAACCTCAGCGCCAAATCGCAAATCGCTTGAGTACAGCTCTCCACTCTCAACGGCTCGTTGTAATGGAAGGCATGGTTTTGCGACTCAACTCGTGCATGCTCGACCATGGATCGCGCATCGGCTTGCAGTCCAGACATGGCACAACCGATGTGGCGGTCGATTTCGACGATCTTTTCTACGGATGAGGTCTCGAGGAGAGTGGATGTAACTCGCTTTTCAACGCCAAGCACAACTCCACCACCTGTTGCTACGCCGATTGCGGTTGAGCCTAGCTTGATTGCCTCAAGGGAGTATTCGACTTGGAAGAGACGACCCTCTGGGGAAAAGGTACTGAACGTGAAGGTTAGTACCAACATTCAAAGTCTCAATTTACCCAGTGAGGCTTGGGGAGCGAGCTTTGGAATAGCAACATACTTAATACCCCGATCTATGAATTGTTAGCTAGCCAAGCTGAGAACGATGGGCGATTTAGAGCACTTACCATATTCTGACCGAGCAATAAACATCTTGAAGTCTAAACCGAGTAATGGCAGGTATTGAGAAGGGGACCTTAAATGACAAGCTGCACAGGCGTTGGGAGAGTTTCGTAAATGGGTATCAAAGAAGAGACGCGTGTAAGGGTAGAGAGTTGAGAGTTTGAGAGCTGTTCTCGTCCAGGCAGGCTCAGGTACGAATCAATACTAAGCTCAAGGAATCCCGTCCCCCGTTTAAGGTTTAGGCGCTAATCCGAAACAAGCCTAGACTCAACGCGGTCGCGACAACCAGTTTGGATACAGAGACGAAGTCAACATTGAGCCATTATCTCTAATCTCTACTTTCTACTTTCTCACTGCTTCATGTGCGATCAACAGCGGTTTTGCATCAGCGAGCGCAAATGTGACGGCTATGTCTTCTTCGTCCAACGCCAGGGTATCGTCACGGACCGAACGGCGGACTGCAACTGATAATGGAAACACACAACCCCGCGCTCCCTCTGCGCAGGAACGAGGAGGTAGAACTGAGAGGCTAGATCCTCCACCGTCTACGGTATCTGGTAGTACTCATAGGAGGATAGCCTCAGGCTCACAACGCACGAACAGAAATGTAGAAGAGAGGCGGACTGAGAGAGTCCAGGTTACCACGAGAGAGACTTTGACCTCCAGGACAAGAAGTCCAGAGCGACGGCCGGGTCCTTCAGTGCAACAGACAGAAAGGCCGCGGGCACCTGAAGCAAGTAGAGCATATTCTGGAGACTCCCGGCCAAGGTCGAGTAAAGCAGAAGCGCCATCAGGTACAGCTTGTTCGTTTTCAAAAGTCATAATTTCGGCAGACTAATGCTTCATCTCTCAGTACCATGGAATCCGGAAGTTTCGTTAGTACCACATACGAGCGCGCCGCTTGCATCACGGATAATAATCCCACCACTCGCGTCTCAAGCTCCACAATCGTTGCAACCTCGGCCACTCCACGAATTGTCTTTGGAAGTCCAAGAGGCTGCTATACTTGAAGATCTTCTGATGGTCTTTATGGGCTATGAGGGACAATATATTCGGTTTAGCAAGAATTATAATCCTGCTGTCGAGAAGGATCGTCTTGCAGGTCCTGGCTTCAAAATTCTTCCAGGCTTAGATCCCAGTCTCCAGGACCTGACCACGACTATGCTAAAAATGGCCACCCATTATGGCGCTGTGGAAGCGTTCGTAGAAGTTCAAAGTCGAGAGGAATTCGGTGCTGTCAATCATGCTCTTTGCGCTGCAATCAGAAAGCTACTCCAGGACTACTTGATCCTTATAGCCCAACTGGAAACACAATTCTTGACGAATCCTTCTTTCACATTGCACGTCCTAAATTTACATACGCTCCCTACCAGTCATATGATGTTCCAGCTATATTCTCTGGCCCATGAAATATTAAAGCGAAACTCTCTGCTGGAAGATGAAGACTCGGATGATGGGCTCGATGACATCGAGAATATCTTGGAAAGCTTGAGAGAAGGTGGTGATCTGGGTCCCGGAAACATCCCTGGCAAGAAAATTTGCAAGGGAGGCAGTGTCCTTGGCTTGATCACGAAGCGGTTGGAGACAATGTCAGGGGACCCAGCTGCCCGTTCGCTACTCACCTCACTGCTCCGGGATGCTAGCCGTCCGTACATGATGATGTTGAATGAATGGCTACATCATGGAAGTATCAAGGATCCCCACTCCGAATTTCTAGTCAGAGAGCAAAAGAGCATTAAAAGAGAGAGATTAGAAGAAGACTATACGGACGAGTACTGGGAAAGGAGATATACCATTCGAGATCATGACGTTCCACCACAACTAGAAGGTGTGAAAGACAAAGTGCTATTGGCAGGCAAATATTTGAACGTAGTTCGAGAATGTGGCGGGGTTGACGTGAGCAAGGCTGTGACCGACGTCCCGAGATCTTTCGATGATAATCGATTTCTGGATAACGTCAACAGTGCCTATGCTCACGCGAATCAGTCGTTACTGGAGCTGCTACTCACAACTCACGCGCTACCTGCTCGCCTGCGATCACTTAAACACTATTTCTTCCTGGACCGCTCCGACTTTTTCTCCTACTTCCTTGAGCTTGGTACATCTGAGCTTCGAAAACCAGTCAAGAGCGTCAATACGAGCAAACTTCAATCACTGCTTGATTTGGTCCTACGACAACCTGGCAGTGTAGCTGCTCAAGATCCATTCAAGGAAGATATCAAGGTTGAGATGAATGAGATCAGCCTAACGAACTCTCTAACTAGAGTCGTTAATATCTCGGGAATCGAACAAGGTGAAACCTTACAAACTCCAGCCTCTCAACCTAGCAATGAGAATGACAAAGCTGCAGTCGGGTTCACTTCTCTGCAACTCGACTATTCAGTACCGTTCCCTGTGTCCCTTGTCATTAGTAGAAAGACCGTCTGGCGATATCAAGCGCTGTTCCGGTACCTACTCTCTCTCCGTTATCTTGAGCAACAACTTGTCTCGTGCTGGCAGACTCATAATAGGTCGGCTAGCTGGTCGCACAAGAGCTCAAACAAGGACGTGGAGATGTGGAAACGGCGTGTCTTCACACTACGTGCACGCATGTTAGTCTTCGTCCAACAATTGCTGTACTTCTGTACGGCGGAAGTTATTGAGCCGAACTGGCAGGCCCTAATGGCCAGGCTAAAGACGAAAGAGGATGGCAAGGATGGCACGACTCCCGTCCGTACAGTTGATGAGCTTATGCAAGATCACGTTGACTTTCTTGATACTTGCTTGAAAGAGTGCATGCTCACTAACAGCAGGTTGTTAAGGGTACGATGACGTTCGTTTACTTGCTCTCCATGCTAATTATTGTGTACAGATTCACTCGAAGCTCATGCAGACGTGCACATTCTTTGCGACATATACTGGTTGGCTCTCGCGAGAATTGGAGAGATCAGATTCCGATTTGTCTGGCACAGAAAAGCCAGGTCAAATGAGCAAGCAGCAATGGGAACGCTTCCAAGCCGATCGAAATCAGAAGCATGGTGATTCAACGGCGTCAAATGCCTCAAGTGCAGCCCCAACTGAAGAAGCCCGGCTTGAAAAACTTTTTGAAATCATTAAGAAATACGAGGTGAACTTCAGTCGACATCTACAAATCTTGCTAGATGCACTAAATCATTATGCGGCAACGGAAACTGTAGTCCTTTTAGGACTGTGCGCGAGGTTGAGTACCGCAAATCAAGGTACGCAGTACAGTGGTCTGAGGGCCGATGAGGACGGTGCGCCTCATGGGTGAATGATGAGGTATGGTGAAGTGTAGCTTGTTTGGGCAATGGGAGTCTGTGATACCCGTCGGAGATTCTGGAGCGGAGTATTTAGAACAGTTGGCGTTTTTGGAATGCCGGGAGACATGTAAAAAGCTGGCATACGGACAACCCTTTTCACATAGTCATAAATCGAGGCCATGATTGGTACGTAGGCGCGGAACAGCAAGGTACTACACAACTTGAGTCAAGCGCTACCAAAGAGGCAGTAACGTTTCAAATTGATTGTCAAAGTTGACTCTTGCAAACTGTCTTACGAAGCACCGCAGACGCAACTTCGATGGGGTACGAGAACGCAATCTCGCCTTGTACGGCCACGGCTTGAAGGACAAACGCCTTGTTTAGCCAACCAAATTCCCCTGCACCAGGGCTTGCCTTGTAGTATCTTTGACTGGAAAGCCACTCTACCATCTATCAAGTTCAAGCCACATGAGCCAATCGATCCATGACTTGAAGGGGGGGTTCCTGATCCTCCGGGTGGTCCTCCGGGGAGGAAGCACGTGATGGATCTGTTCCTGGCTCCGGGTAATGCGAGGTGAGGATGTGTAGGTAAGGTTCAGGCACCTATAATACCTGTCCCAAGGACCTGTAAAATCTACCCCTCCTCTCCCCCACCAAAGGATCAGCGCGGGGCTGAGAGTCAAGCATCAAGGCGCGCACCAGCACACGTCTGGGCTCACATTGTGTGATGCGCTGTGTAGCCAGAAGATAAGTTGCGGTTCGATGATTGTCTCCTGTTCATCGATCAAAGTTTTCCTTCACCCCCACGTATAGAACTACTGACCTCATCAGTTGTGTGAACCCACCACCCCTGTCGCTTAAGGAGAATCTCGACACCGCTCGCCGGTCCGGCCATGCTCGTTATTCAATTTGCCCACTCAAGACACTTCTTTCACCTCCTCCCAGCAACCTCACTTTTCCCATCCTCCTAGCTCTCCTCGGCATCCTCGACATCGTCGTACATGCTGCGAGAAGTAGCAGATCGGTGGGCCCGGAAACGATACTTCGGCTAGCGCTGGCTGCCGTCAGAGATTGTTTTTAAGTTGTGCACTTTTCAAGTCAACAAGGTGCGTGGTTTTCTTGGGGAGCTTCCGTCGTGCAGGACGACCTATTTTCCGGAAGGTGTACACACAAACGCCTGGCTCCTGCACAGTCAGGAGATCGCCAATATACTCTACCACTCGTCCAGTCATTCCATAAGTCCATATTTAGCAATCTCGCTGACAGGTCCCAGACTGACAGATTGGTTTTCTAGATTTGACTGAATTTATATCTTCACCGCAAATATGCACATCAAGGAGATGCTAGCCGGCGCCGAGCAGTCGGGCCAGCCAACCTTCTCATTCGAATTCTTTCCTCCCAAGACCGCTCAAGGTGTACAAAATTTGTACGATCGTATGGACCGCATGCATGCCTTTGGTCCTAGCTTCATCGACATCACATGGGGAGCAGGAGGGAGGCTCGCACAACTGACTTGCGAGATGGTCAGCATAGCCCACGCACAGTACGGCCTGGAGACCATGATGCACTTGACCTGCACCGATATGGGGGAAGACAAGGTCAATGAGGCACTCAACAATGCCTACAAAGCGGGATGTACAAACATACTAGCGCTCCGTGGTGACCCACCGAGGGAGAAGGAGAAATGGGAAGCTACTGAGGACGGATTTCAATACGCAAAGGACCTTGTCAAACACATCCGTCGGAAGTATGGCAACCATTTTGATATTGGCGTTGCTGGCTACCCCGAAGGGTGTGATGATCAAAAGGACGAAGCCATCCTTCTGGAACATCTGAAGGAAAAGGTCGATGCTGGAGCTTCATTTATTGTTACCCAGATGTTCTACGACGCGGATAACTTCATTCGATGGGTTTCACAGGTCAGGGCCAAGGGTATTAGTGTTCCAATCATCCCAGGAATCATGCCCGTCAATACCTATGCAAGCTTCCTACGGCGAGCGAATCATATGGGCTGCAGAATTCCACCAGAATGGAGCGCGGCTCTGGAGGAGGTCAAGAACGACGATGCCGCCGTTCGAAACATTGGAACGGGTCTAGTGGCTGAAATGTGTCGCAGAATTTTGGCGGCTGGGATTCACCATCTGCACTTCTATACCATGAATTTAGCGCAGGCCACCCGTATGGTGTTGGAGGAATTGGATCTGATGCCATCTGAGCACCGACCTCTTAAGCAACCTTTACCTTGGAGACAATCGCTAGGACTTGGCCGCCGCGACGAGGACGTGCGCCCGATTTTCTGGAAGAACCGAAACAAGTCATATGTTGCGAGAACTCAAGACTGGGACGAGTTCCCCAACGGTAGATGGGGCGATGCAAGATCGCCTGCCTTTGGAGAGCTTGACGCCTACGATATCGGACTGAAGGGCACTAATGAGCAAAACCGCAAACTCTGGGGGGAACCGAAAACAGTCAAGGATATTGCCGATGTTTTCGTGAAGTACCTGGAGAAGGGCGTCGATAGTCTTCCATGGAGCGAGGCGCCGATCACGAGCGAAGCTGATGCAATCAGGTCAGACCTAATTAGCCTCAATCAGCGTGGGTTCCTTACCATCAACTCTCAGCCGGCAGTCAACGGTGCAAAGTCTACCGACCCAGTTTATGGGTGGGGACCACACAAAGGATATGTCTATCAAAAGGCTTATCTGGAACTTTTGGTTCCCCCTAACTTGATTAATGAGTTGATTGCACGGATTGAACGCAATCCTGAGATGACCTACTACGCTGTGAATAAGGCCGATCTCCTGAAAACAAACTCTCCAGATGGGCCGAACGCTGTGACGTGGGGTGTCTTTCCTGGCAAGGAGATTGTTCAGCCAACTATCGTCGAGCGAATCAGTTTTCTAGCGTGGAAGGACGAGGCTTTCCGCCTGGGGATGGATTGGGCACGCTGCCATTCCGCGCTAAGTCCAAGTCGCCATCTAATCGAGCACATGATGGGGACTTGGTTCCTTGTGAACATTGGTAAGAGCACTCTTGGTTTCTTCTCGGTGTCGATTTTGTGCTAATGTATTGACCAAGTTCACAATGATTTCCACCAGAGTCATGGGCTCTTCCCATTATTCGACGGCCTTAAGGTAGACTATCTAGACAAGGAATTTGAGGTTTTAGCAACAAATGGCAATTCGGAAGCGAATGAAGTCGGCCATGAAAAGTTAAATGGCATCGAGAACGGCGTACCACGAATAAATGAAGCTTGATCTCGTGCAAATTCTTGACGATTAATGATTCAACATGCAAGCGGATGGTCATGCCATATTTTCTCTGGATTGTTTGCATTGCATTCTAGCATGGTGTTGGGTGGGGCAAACTTCAACAAGTTTGGCGTTTAAGCTGAAGATCTCAACGATCTCGCTTGGTGAAAAGCGATAGGTTCTGCATTTTTTTTCCGGCTAGAGAGTCTGCCTTCTGCATAGGCCAGATCAAGGCAAGGATGCCTTCAACGGCTTTACATGGTTGATATAGTACCCAATCTCTATCGTCAGTAAAACATATATTCTGAGTCGCATGTAATTTACACACCATGCAATGAAAGATAATTGAACTCGATAGGTGTAGAATATTCTAGCACATCTACTCTGAAATCCGCCAGACGAGCCTTTCTCCGCTCACCTCTTTCCGTCTTAGTGCATCCATTGCAGCTTGTGCTCTTTCAAGCAGAGTCTTGCCCTCAATGATACAATAACTATTCGGTTTCACAATGCCCTCGGCTAGCATTGTCGGCATGATCTCGGATTGCAGACTATTCTTGAGTAGCTCGTTCTAAAGCAAATTAGTATACCATGAACGCCTCACTAAATTTCCACACATGCACTTCTTCAGCGAGGTTTACACGTACGTTCAGGTAGAAATGGGTTCTCACACCCCTTACGGCAACGCCCTCTGCCCAATCTGCCGACGTTTCCACACTCATCCCGTATTCAGGAGCCTCCGTCTCACTGGCATCTTTGATGATGATTGGCAGTAAAATGGCGACCTTCGCTCCTCTCTTTACAACCTTGGAAATTGGAATAATACTCCCGTACTTGGAACCAATACAGTCTAGCACAAATGGAATGTTACCACCCGCAGCCTCGAGCAGCTTATTCAAGACGTCAGAATCTCGATAGTCGACTACTACCCGGGCTCCCAATGATTTCAATGCCGCGTGATGAGTTTTGGATGCTGTGGCGAGCAAATTGGTGTAACCGTAGTAGCGAAGAATCTGCAGAGCGTATTGTCCTACGGATGAAGAGCCGCCCCAGATTAAGATGGGATCAGTGGCGTGTGCGGGCTCTAATGAGGGACGAGGCCATGGGAGAGGGAGCTCGAGGTCGGTAGTCACGGCATGAAAGACTGTTACAAAGTTGTTTGGCAGGGTGACTGCTTCTTGGGGTGTCGAATTTGGAGGAATCTAAAATTGTCAAGGCAGGTAAAATGGAGGTAAGGTAGATGATACGCACCTTCCCGAGGAGATATTCGGGGACAGTGGCCAGCTCCTGATGAGCTTTCTCCTTTTGTTCTCTCCAGGCAAATCCAAAAACCTTAGCTATTTGTCAGACGCGGTGCTTGCTTTCGTCAGTTCGAAAAGATTTACCTGATCTCCAATTTTGAGATGCTTCACTTTTGGACCAAGTTCAACCACAGTCCCCGCCATTCCATCTCCCAGGATTTGTGGGTGCTTAACTAAGAGACCGCCATCATTTTGGTGGAGGTCAAGTGGCGTAGATGCCGTCCATTCGACTCTGACGAGCACTTCTCCATCTGCAGGTTTGATAGTTGGGATCTGTGAGGGTAGTTAACATCTTGCCCAACAAATATTTGCACCTAAGAAATCAGATTATCATATACTATGAGTGCTACTATAGTTCTCGTTTTTTCTCTCTCTCTGAAACCCGAACGTATAGGGCGCCAGTGGGCTCTGTATCGGGTCAAGCTCACCTGAGTGACTTCAAGAGGGGCACGGGGCGCAACAGTTACAACAGCAGCGTGAGTGGACATGATTTGTGGAAGTCCAAATTCAGATAAATGCTTTACTACGTCTCTAAACGGATTCAAGATTACTGATCGCCTGCGAACCTCGGACTTTTTATTCATATTCAGATATTCTTCGGTTCTTGATTTCAAATCAATACACAGCACGTGATAGAAATCGAAAGAATGTCGTACGTGAAACAGCTTACGGCAAAGCTATTACAAATCTGTATGGATGCAAGTGTCACGGTCGTGACGTACGCACACGTGATGTGCACGTGACTCCTAGCCACCCGCATTTCGCCTTAAGCGAGCGCACGGGCCACCCCACTAAGTATTTATATATAGCTATTGCCCTTTAGCAGTCTTTCCTTTCTTTCCTCTTTAGCTTAGAATTCTATTATTAATTCGATTATATTTTATTTTTTTTAAAATTTTAATTTTCGTAATTATAATATTATTCTAAGCTTACCCTTTCTTAAATCCTAGTAAAGATTCCAAAAATATATACTTTTGCAAAGAACGATTAGAATAATTAAAATACGATTAATTAAAAATTTAAATTAAATTAAAACTTTAAATATTTTAAATTAATTAATATAATAATATAAAATAATATTAAATTAGAATTAATTTATTCTTTCTAACGAAAACGCTTTTAATTAAAATTTACGATAAAAAATAGCTTTAGTAATATTATATAAACTATTATTAAAAACTTCGATTACGAAGATAATTTCCGATATTTTATTCTTTATTAATATATATATAATTTTTTTTAATATATTATATTAGTTATAAATTATATAATATAGTTAGTTTACTAGCTTATTTAAAATCTTATATATAAAATTACTTTTATAATCGATTATATTTAATTTTTTGAAAATAAAATCTCGAAAATAAAATAAAATAAAGAAAAAATAAAAAAAATAATTATATAAAAAAATTTTTAAATTTTTTCTTCGATTTTTTTTATTTTCTTTTTCTCTTTTTCTTTTATTCTTTAATT